>VDFB02289930.1:0-28104 GCA_007258455.2 Sequoia sempervirens
TTAATATATATAATATATTAATATATAATAATTAATATTAATAGATATATTAGCGAAATAACGCGGCAACAAGAGCGAATCTTTTCGTAGCAGTAGCAAAATCATGGTAGTCATAGGAGAACCCAAACTAACAGGAAGACAGGTGGTAGAAGCAGAAGACAACCAAGGCCAGGTGGTCATAACCAAGGAAACAGTTTCCAAAATTGGCAAAATGGGCGTCATTTGTCTAACAAGCATGAGTGGTCAGGGAAATGGTGCTCTGGAAATTCCTCGCTTCAGACAAAAAAGGGAGACGACAGACATCCCTGGAACACAAAGAAATCCTCAGCCCCTTGGCGCAAGAAGAATCCCAAAGAAAGATGGTCAGAGTTGCGGTCACATGGTATGGGTTCCGAAAGCGAACACACAACTTGAAAAACCCTACACTTCGGCAGAAAGGAGAAGCAAGATCATGTCAATCCTAGATAGCTATCTTCAGCCTCGCTGGGATTACCTAATGCACTACAAGTTGTTTATCAAATGGACAGGAAAGGATTCTTCAAAGAAAGAGATCGTTGAATGGTTAGTAGACCGATACGAAAGTCGGGTAAGAGCTAAAACCCTAGCTGATAACTATATATTGTTAGAATGTGAAAATGAAGAGATTAAAAAGAAGATTCTTTTCGGACAACCTATCTTCTTTAGGGGTTGTTGTTTCTATAGAATAGGCTGGGAGCCAAACTTTGACCCACGATTGCATAAACCAAAATTTTACCCTTATTGGGTAACCCTAGATAAGCTCCCCCCAAAATATTATAGTGAGGAAACAATAGAGAAGATTGGTAATGCTTTGGGCACCTTTGTCGGCATTGATGAAGAATTTCTGAAAGGTAAATCAGGGAAAGCCAAAATCCTAGTGGAAATCAACACGAAATTTAGATTTTTGGATAACCTGGAAATCCTCACCGAGAAAGGGAGCTAGCATCAGATGATTTTGGTGGACTCAAAAGGGGGTAGTTGCATTATCAGTAAAAGCTACATTACAGGATGTTCAAAAAGCTTAGGGAAAGTGCCAGACTTGGCAATGGATGAGGGCTAGTTTGGGAAAAATTTCCCCTCACTGCACAGAGACTCCAGAATCGCCAAAAGGGGGAGAAGCAAAGACGCAAAATTTTCACAATTCCCCAATATGAAGACTATCATTTGAGCTTATGAACATCATGATTGGAAAAGAATCAAATGCGGTGTCAAGAAAGGATTGTCTGGAACAATTGGAGAACCTAAGGAAAGATACGAAAGATCTAGAGCGAGAAATTTGCGAAAACATCAAATCCATATCAAGTCAAGAAGAAAATGAGGTGGTAGGGAATACTAAACAATCTGAGCTTTTGACATGTCAAAAAACACAAGGAAGTTTGGACGAGGGCTAGTTGGATTGCGAAGTTCAGGGCTTGAGCAAGGAGAGTGCTTTGGGTGTTGAACAAGCAGTTGTGAATGATTTTGAGCCCAATCAGATGGCAGTAGATGTGGAGGAAGATCCTGAAGAGTTTCCTACGGGTGTTTCTCTTCCTTTAGCACATCAATTGATGTTGGAGGCAACAGGAGATTCAGAAAATGAAGTGGAAGAAATCTCTCCTTATGAACACCTAGGAATCAAACAACTCTCATCATCCAAATCCAAACCTGACTGTGGAAAAGGGAAATCGAGAGGGAGGAAATCAACTTAGGAATTAATCATGTTGGTAGGAGACGCAGAAGGACAAAAAAAACTCACAACGCTGTTGAATGTGGGGAAGAGCACCCCACTCCCAGGATTTCCATGAGAATGCTATCATGGAATGTTAGGGGTCTAAATGCCCCTAACAAACAATGCCTGGTCAAGAGAAGTGTGGCTCTGACCAGGGAAAACATTGTGATTTTATAAGAAACAAAACTTAGTATGGAAGATTTGGAGAAAGTTAAGAAAAATTATGTAGGGTGGGATGGTCGTGGAGTTCAAGCTAGCAATGCCTCAGGAGGTTTAGCTGTGTTCTGGAATCCAAGTTAGGTTCATGCAGAAATTATTCTAGAAAGGCCCGGTTGGCAATGTTGCAGAGTCCGAAGCATTCATTCAAGGCTTAAGTATGGCCTAATCAACATATACGGTCCCAACTCCTACATAAGGAAATGAAGTTTGTGGCAAGAAATTGAAGACTTTCTAAGAGAGGTTTAGGTGAAATTTTCATTTTAGGAGGAGATTTCAATGTTGTTCTTGAGGATAAGGACAAAAAAGGAGGTATCCCCAAAGGTAATCAATCCCAGAAAGATTTATGGGATTGGGTTATCTAAGACCAACTATTAAGTATAGAATTTAGAAATGGGGTATACACATGGTCAAACAAAAGGGAAAGTTTGGGAATGATAACATAAAAGTTAGATAGACTTCTTCTCTGGGGTGGACTAGAAAGTTTGCAGTGCACATTAGAGGCCACCATTTCTCCCAATGCAGGTTTCGACCACCTTCCTATTTAGTTGGTTATAAAAGAGGATAAAAGCCCACAACATTCCCCCTTTAAATTTGAGAATATGTGGTTTAAGGATCCAACCTTCCCAGACTTGGTCGAGAAATGGTGGTTGGAAATTCAAGTCCAAGGTTCGAAGATGTACTGCCTAGTATTTAAACTCAAGTGGTTGAAACAAAGAATTAAATAATGGAACTGGAATTGTTTCAAAAATATCTTTGAGTCAAGTCAAAAGAAAGTATCAAAGGTGAGCTACAATCAGTAGAGGAAGATATCATGAAGAATGGTTTGAATGTTCAGAGCTATTATAAGGAAAAGGAACTTCTTGGGAAGTATGAGGATATTTTGGCTAAGCAAGATTTATTCTGGAGACAAAAATCAAGGGAGGTCTGGTTGAAGGAAGGGAACAAAAATACCAAATTTTCCACAACAACACTAGGCAGCGTAGAAGTGCAAATAGGATCACGAGTCTAAAGGGCCAAGATAGATCACTTCTAGAAGATCCTCAAGAAATAACTGAGGAGGCGGTAAGTTATTTCAACAACCTTCTTAACAACTTTGAAGGATCAAATTTGGGGCAGCAAAAGGCACTGTTGAGAAATATTCCTAAATTGGTTATCGAGGATCAAAATAGAATTCTTTTTGAGAAATTCACAAAGGAAGAAATAAAACAAGCTCTTTTCTAGCTCCATTCGGATAAGGCTCTGGGTCCGGACAACCTCCCAGGTAGCTTTTTCCAGAAGTTTTGGGGTTTGATTAGAGACGAATTTTCAGAGGCAATTGAGGCCACTTGGACTTCAGGATGATTGCTTAAGGAAGTCAACAACACTTTCTTAGCCCTAATTCCTAAGAAAGAGGTCTTGAATTCTTTAGAGGACTATAGGTTGATTTCCCTCTACAACACAACCTATAAGATCATGACAAAGGCTATGGCTAACATGCTAAAATTAATTCTTCCATCAATCATAGTTGACAAGATATCGGGCTTTGTCCCAAGCAGGGCTATAATGGGTGGCATAATAATTGTCCAAGAAGAAATCCATTCATTACAGAAGAATAAACAGGTTGGGATGATCATTAAACTCGACATTAGGAAGGCTTATGACACGGTGGATTGGATATTCTTAATGAAAGTTCTGGAAGCTTTTGGATTTTCCAAGAGATGGATTAATTGGGTCTATAGTTGTATTTCCTCCCCTAGATTCTAAGTCCTGGTTAATGGATTGCCTGAAGGATTCCTTGAGGTGTCCAAGGGATTAAGGCAAGGGGAACCTATATCCCCCTTCCTATATATCTTGATGGCAGAGGCTCTAGGCAGAGCAATCTCTCAAGGAATATCTTCATCCCAGTTAGAAGGTGTTTAGGTGACAAGTGGTGTCCAGGTTGTGTCTCATCAATAGTTTGTTGATGACACCTCCCTATTGGGGGCAGCGAAGAGAAAGGAAGCTATTTGTTTTCATTCAATACTCAGTCAATATGCCAAAGCTTCTAGCCAAGGGTTCAATAAAAGAAAATCTGAAGTTTTCTTTCTAAATATAGCCCCCCAAAAGGAATAGTAGATATTGAGGGTTTTGGGTTTCAAAAAAGGTGAACTCCCATTTACATATTTAGGTATCCCTATTGCAAAAGGAATAAGATCAACTAGATTATGGGATCCTCTCAATCTCAAAACAAACTCTAAGGTGCATTCCTGGAAAGCTAGATGGATTACCTGGGCAGGCCAGATAACATTGATTAAATCAGTTCTTTCTGCCCTTCCAATATACTTAATGTCAGTTATTTGTATTCTAAGTGGTTATGTAGAAAAACTCACTAAAATTCTAAGACAATTTTTTTGGCACGAGAATGAAGAAAAAAAGAAAATGGCTCTAATATCTTGGGAGAAACTTTGTAGAACCAAGGAAGATGGAGGGTTGGGTTTCAGGAACCTAGAGATGTAGAATGAGGCCTTGGGAACCAAATTGGTTTGGCATATGCATAACGAGCATCAAAGCAAATGGGCAAGAATATTGCATAATAAGTACATTGAGGAAGGAAATAATGGGGATATCCTTACAACCGCGAATCCTCCTTCAGGATCCTAAATTCAAAACTTTATGAAAAAAAGCAAGTCTCATATTTGCGATTATCTAACCTGGGATATCTTGGACAAAAGCAAGGTGCTATTCTAGGAGGACTCTTGGGCAGGCTTTCCAAGCCTAGACAGTATAATTGAGGGAGGTCGGTTGAAACGGGTTTTAAAGGAGATGTGGGGTGACAAAGTTAAGGATTACATTCACAGAGACTTGAGTGATTCAGTCCTTGACTAGAAATGGAAAGATTTCACAAACCTTAATCTTCCACCCAGGGAGGTTCAGGGACTTTCAGATGCTCTAAGGAATAGAGTTCTTTCTCTGTGAATGGGCAGTGACACCCTACTATGGGTAGGAGCTAAAACTAGTAGCTATAATGTGAAGGATGGATAGAAAAATCTATACGAGAGAGGGAGAGTAAACTATAGATTTCCTTTGCATCTGTGTTGGAGTAGTGTGTGTCTTCCCAAAGTAGGGACATTTGCTTGGGTTGCAATCCAAAATAAAATCCTTACGGCTGAAAATTTTTGTCGTTTAGGTTATCAGGGTCCCTCCAGATGTGTACTTTGTGAAGAGGTAGAAGAGACTTCAAACCATATTTTGTTAGGCTGTCATTTTTCCCAAGAATGTTGGAGGTGGCTCTGTGCAAGATTGGGATGGGCCAGTGCTCTGCATACAAATTTTCTTAGCTGGTTTCATTCTTGGCCATCCCTAAAGAAGAACTCAGTTTATCAGGATATTTGGATTCTTAGCCCCTCAATCTTGGTGTGGGAACTGTGGAAGGAAAGGAACAAAAGAATTTTCCAGAACAAGAAATTGGGCTTGGCTTCTCTAGCTAGCAAAATTGAGGCGAGTTTAATAGAGACCTTGAATGATAAATTAGCCCAAAGAGAGGTAAAACACAAACATTTTTCGGAGTGGGATGCGAGGCTCCAAGTAGCTTGGCCCTCTCTTAGGATTCCACCTTGGGTTGGTAAAGGTGGTAAGGAGACAAAGAAGGATCGAGCCTCAACAGTTTGGAAGCCTCCCTCACAAGGATGGTATAATTTGAACTTCGATGGGGCTTCAAAGGGAAACCTAGGCCCATCGGGGATCGGGTGCATCGTCAGGGATGAGCAAGGAAATATAGTGGTTTCTTCCTCAAAACGATTACCTGAAGGCACAAACAATGAAGCAGAATTCCTGGCAGTAATTCATGGTTTGAACCTATGCAAAGAGCTAGGATTGGCAAAGATTGAAATTGAGGGTGATTCAGCTCTAGTTATCAATGCTCTAAGATGTGAGAACACTCCAAACTGGAAGCTCGGGGCACTCCTAGCAAATGCAGTGGAGTTGATGAAATCCTTTGAAGGCCTCTTGATTAATCACACATATAGGGAAGGTAATAGAGAAGCAGATGCCCTGGCTAATGCAGACATTAATGAGGGGTAAATCAATGGTCCATGTGCCGATGAGGGCATATTGTCTATGCTAGGATGGCTATATGTGGCTCATGGGCCTTGACACTTGGCAATTGAGAAAGCATACTCTCTTAATTACTCCCGCAAGTTGGAAAAAGGACACTTAGACGGATTTGATGGGCTCATTACTCAGAGCGGTTAGTGGAAATTAAGGCAATTTTGGCATATAAAAATGAAAGGATAGTGGGAATTTCTAAGCAATGTATTTTTATGATGAATTATAGGTGTTTGTGGGGGTAGGATTTTGATAGGCTCTGCGTGAATATATTTTGTCTTTTTTGCTTTCTTTGTAACCAACCACTTTCGATAGTTAGACGACATTTTGATTGCAAAGGACCCTACGGGGTATGAACTGTAATGATGTATTATTTTGCAAATCAATATAATTTCGTAGCTATGCTGCCATTATGAATCAAAAATAAATTAATATATAATATATATTGATACATAATATATTATATATTGATATATAATATATTATATATTGATATATAATATATTATATATTGATATATAATATATATTATATAACATATGACATTGTAATAATACTAGAGGTGACAGATATTTGTCTATAATAGATATCCATTTTGTAAGTTATATAAAAAATAAAAAAGGGACCGTTTTGAGTATTTCAACGGTCCCTACATTCTTTCTGTCACAAAATTCTTGTGTTTTCTATTTGCATCAGACGATATTCAGCTTTTCAAATATTCTCTAACACTTTTTTTAGAATTCCAATCATTTGTGTGTGTTTTTTTGTTTGTGCAATAAGGAGCAACAGTCGATGTAAGAGAAAAGGTAAAAGGAAACTTACAACAGATCAAATTAAAGCATATAGAGCAAAAGATAGAGAAAGTCATAGGAAAAGAAGACAAGGTATGCAAAATATTCAAATTGAAGCTTCTTCTGAACCATTAAATGTTAATTCAAGTGAAGATGAAATAGGAATTGAAAATATTGAACACCATATTCAAATTGAAAATGAAAACATTGAGAATGAAAATGTTGTTGAAAATGTTATTGAAAATGAAATTATTATTGAAAATGTTGAAAATGAAATTTTTATTGAAAATGTTGAAAATGAACCTTATGCAACACCTAATTACAAAAGAACCCCTAAATGGTTGGTTGAAATAGATGAAAACATAATTGATAATCTTCAAGGAAAAAGGTCACAACGAATGGTTCGTTTGTGGGCTACGAAAATGTTCAATGAATTCTTTTCCAATAAGACATTAACCGAACAATTCCAACTTTTTGTGCAATTACTTAAGATTTACAAAATGAGACCATTATTAAAAAAATTAAAGATTCGTATCACAAAAGAATCAGAAAAAAATAGTCTTATTGTAAAAAATATTTTTAATGCTCTAACCTCTATTGGAAAGACTAGTAAGGAAAAAGATAAAAGGGTTTCTTGAAGAGTGATCATGTCAACCTCACTAGTAAGCCATCATTTGAAAAATGCCCGTTTAATGAGACAAACTTGTAGTGATTTTAACTTTAATTGTAAAACATTGAATAGAGCACTGTTAAGAAGAGGAAGACTCGATAGTGCTCTTCAAAATGATACGTGGGCTTTTAGTGGGAGGCTTCCATGTGTTGATAAAAAGCTAACCGATAATGTAAAGATGCAAATTGAAAAATATTGGAATTCTCACTCTAGAGTATCACCAAATGTAAAGGATGTCTTAAAGTTACGAATTGGTAATCAAGATCGTACACCGCATCCTAAACATTTTTTGGAATGTAGCCAAATAATTTTGTACAAACAATTTTTTCAAGAACATCCACATTTGCAAATCTCACAAAGGGCTTTTGAGTCTTGCAAGCCATTTTATTGTGTTCCTGTTAAGGTTTGTAATACATGTTGTAAATACCATCTTGAGTTTTCAATGTATCATGAATTGTTATGCCATATTCGTTCTAATATGCATACTAATGAAATGTTGCAGGAGTGTCATGCAGTACAAATTCCCAAGTCATCCAAGGAGTTGTTAGATTCATTTTTATGCATTAGAGGTGATGGTTGCTTATTTTATAGAAATGATTGTTTAAATGAAACATGTTTGCAATGTGGTGGTTTATCGAAGTTTGTAACATGCTTTCATGAGGGAAACGATCATGATTTTGGTAACAAATTTGTTGATAAAAACAAGTATGAAACAATCAAATACACATTGAAGAGTGGAGGTGAGGGTTCTAGATGCGAGTTGGTTGCAAGAGATGTAAGTATTGCTGATTTTATTTCAGATTTTAAGAAAAATATTTTCTACAAGTATGCAAGGCATAGCCAAAAGTTGTAGTGGTTGGATCAACAATTCAGGATGTGTAAGGACTCTTTCCCCATTGGAACTATTGTATCTATAGTTGATTTTGTTGAAAATTACACATTACAACCACAAAATGAAGTTCAATCACAATATTTTAATTCTATTCAAATTTTTATTTTTGTCCACATAACATATAGGCATGCCCCTGATAGTACAAAAGAGGACATGAAGATAATCAGGGAGTACCATTTTTACATGAGTAATGATAGATCTCATTCATCTGAGTTTGTACAACATTGTTTTGAATTTTTTTTTGAGTTCTTGCAAGAAAAAGGAATTGCAATGGGTCAACATTTGATTTGGTCAGATAACTGCACAAGGCAATTCAAAAATGCTAGCATGTTTTATTGGTTGAGCAGGATGCATATAGAGAGGGGTGTACCACATATTTGGAGTTTTTTCAAAGCTGGGCATGGAAAAGGTGAGCATGATGGCACAATTGCATGTGTGAAGTGAGCTTTAGTTAAGGAACAAATGAAGATCAGAGGAGGTGCAACATTCAATGATGCACATTCTATTATGGATTGGTGTACTTATGCACTATCATGAGGAGGGACACTTGATTCACAAGTGTGTAAGTTCTTTTGGTTGGTTGAGGAGGGCACAGTGGGAGACAAAATGGAATGTCAAACAATTAAAGATTCTTCAAAGATGCATTCAGTTTGAAGCTTAGATGCGAGTGCATGGACCATATGGGCACGAGAGATGGCTTGTTTTTGTCATAATTATATTCATTGTGATTGGGATTAGTGCGAGTCAAGTGTGTGGGTAGATACATGGATTCCACAATACCTAACCCCTTTATCTATAGCACAATCCTCATTACAAGATGTAATCAAAAGTTCACTTGACTACGATCATTTTTCAGATCTTGTACAGCCAGGACATGTCTATGCAATTGTAGCACCGTAGGGGAATGAAGAGGGATCATACTATTGGTTGGCACGATGTGTATAGGGAAAGAAAAAGCTAACACTACCGATGATAGATGATGATGGATTCATGTATCCGATAAGTTCAGTTTTTATTTCTTGAATTTGGTTGCATTACCATTTCATCATCGTTTAGGTTGTTTACAATAATATAGATTTGTTATTCTAAGTATATTTAAATGTTGATAAAAAATTTATGATCACAAAGGTTCAGTTGTTGTTTTCGAAACTTGGTTGCGAACATATATGATTAGAAAGAACCGTGTACCTACATTTAAAGACTATGAGAAACAAAAAACCATTTTGATGTATTCACACCTTGTTATAGCAACAAATTTTAAGTTATTGAGATATCATGCTAGACCAAAAGCAAAAAAGCAATGAACAATTAGTAGTGTTGATCATGAAGCATTACTAAAAACTTTGAAGGTAAGAGATGACCCTGCAGGCACACTTGAGTAGTAGATCATTTATTGTATGAGATAGGTATGATATTGTTCATCACATTTTGATATTGTTTATCTACTAAGGTTCATTATTTAGGTTGTTTAGAATAATATATATTTGTTATTCTAAGCATCTTTTCTTGTTTGCATTACCAATTCATCATCATTCAGGTTGTTTAGAATAATATAGATTTGTTAGTATAAGCATATTTTCTATTGTGACCATATAGATTTCTCATTTGAAGTATATTGTGATGTTCTTGGCACAATTGATCATGGAGCTGCTGCAAAAATAGCCAACTCTGATCCTTTGGAAGAGGTATGCAATACATTAGAATAATATAGATTGGTTATTCTAAGCATATTTTATAGTTTGCATTACCAATTCATCATCATTCAGGTTGTTTAGAATAATATAGATTTGTTAGTCTAAGCATCTTTTCTATTGTGACAATATAGATTTCTCATTGAAGTATATTGTGATGTTCCTAGCATGATAGATCATGGACTTGCTGCAATAATAGCTAGCTTTGATCCTTTGGGAGAGGTATGTGAAAAATTACAATAATATAGATTTTTTTATTGTAAGTCTTTTATAATTTTGCATTACCATTTCATCGAATTAGGTCATTTAGAATATGCGTTTTTATTCTAAAGCATCTTCTATTGTATGTAGTTTGTTGCTACCTTGATAGTTTAATGCAGTGCTTGTCCTCCATAGCGATAGCGATGCTACTCTTGTGGAAGATTGTCTTGGCTGGCGTAGAGGCAATGCGTGCTCTATTTCCTTCCCCTACTGGGAAATGACTATGCATTAGGGCCGTTTGTTGTATGCCTACGTGGCATTTTGTAAATCCTATATTTGATAGCAATTATTGAATGATAATATCATGCATATTGTGTACACTTTACATGTATTCAAGTGTATACTTTATAACTTATGTGTATACTTTGTCACTTATGAGTATTTCAATGTATACTTTATGACCTAGATGTTTTAATGTGTATACTTTGTATTCATGTATGTAAGTTCATGACTTAGGGATAGATCTTATACTTTATGACCTATGTGTTTTAATGTGTATACTTTGTATTCATGTATTTAGTTCTAAACCGTGTAACGAGTAAATGAATCGCTTTCACTTGCACAAGGAACAAAGCGAACCAACCCTTTGCACCTTTACATCGCATCCATCTGACCCTTTTTCCATTAACATAAAACTCGACACCACAGGAAAACACCTTAGAGATATAAAAAAAAAGGTTATTGTAGAGGGTCCCAACACGATCCCATAGCCTCAGACGAAGAGTTTATAAGAGTCACGGTTTCTAAAAAATAACCCTTCAAAGATTGCTGCCTTTTAGCACTTTAGAATCTTAAGGGAAATCGTCAGTCCAATGTAGCTTAGAGTGATTCTGCATATTTGGATACAAAAGAGAACCATCCCTGGTGTAAACATACCCATCAAGACGTGTTGGAACAATTTTTTTGGTCGTACAAGTTGCAGAATGAAAGTTGCACCAATTTGCAACTTTACACTACTTGCATCTGACAACTATTTCCTCAATTGAAAACTCGTCACCTCGGGAAAAAACCTCTGAGATAGCAAAGACTAAGAAAGGTTATTGTAGAGGGTCACAACATGATCCCATAGCCTCAAATGGAGAGTCAAGCGTCATGATTTCTGAGAAATATCCCTTCAAAGATTGTTTCCTTTTAACACTTTGGACTTTTAAGGGAAATCTCCAGTCCAATGTAGCTTGAAGTGATTCAGCGTATTTGGGTACAAAAGAGGACCATCCCTACCATAAACGTACCCATTTAGACATGTTGGAACAGTCCATTTGGTAGTATGAGTTGCAAAACAAAAGTTGCACCACTTTGCAACTTTACACTGCTTGCATTTAACAACTTTTTCCTCAACTGAAAGCTCATCACCGTGGGAAAATTCCTCTGAGATAGAAAAAAACCAAGAGAGGTTATTGTAAAGGGTCCCAATAGGAAATCACACTTAGCCTCAGGGCCGGAGTCCATAAGCATCCGTTCTAGAAATAGCCCTTTAAAGGGTACTACCTTTTATCACTTTGGACTCTTAAGGAAATTGTGGAGTCCAATGTAGCTTAGAGTGATTTAACATATTTAGATTTTGGGGAATCATCCCTAAGCGTAAACATACCCTTATAGACATGTTGGACGTTCGTTTGAGTAGAGTATGGTTGCGAAATTAAAGGATTGCACCACTTTGCAACTTTACACTACTTGCATTTGATAACTTTTTCAGTGAAAACTTCGTCACCACAGAGGCTCAATACGAGGAGACATAAAAGCGAGAGGTTATTGTAGAGGGTCCCAACATGTTCCCAGCCTGGATCTAAATAGTTTGTAAGCGTCATTATTTCGAAATGGCCTTCAAAATTTCTCCTTTTAACACTTTGGACTCTTAAAATCGTCTAGTCAATGTAGCTCGGTGATTTGAAATATTTGGAGTGCGAAAGAAGGTTCATCCCAGCAAAAGCTTATACGAATGTGTTGGAACTGCATTTTTGGTCGTCCTGAGTTGCAAAGCGAAAGTTGCACCATACCGGCTTTTCACTACATTTGACAACTTTTTCCTCAACTGAAAACTTGTCACTATGGGAAAATGCCTCTGAGATAGCAAAAACTGAGAGAGATTATTATAGAGGGTCTCAACATGATCCCATAACCTTAGATGGAGAGTCTGTAAGTGTCATGATTTCCAAGAAATAGCCCTTCAAAGATTGTTGCCTTTTACCACTTTGGACTCTTGAGGGAAATCACTAGTCCAATGTAGCTCTAAGTGATTCAAAGTATTTGGGTGTAGAAGAGGACCATCCCTAGTGTAAACGTACCCATCTAAACATGTTGGAATAGTCTGTTTGGTCCTACGAGTTGCAGAACGAAAGTTGCACCACTTTGCAACTTTACCGCTTTACATCGATTAACTTTTCCTCGACATCATCACAGCGAGGAAAATGCCTAAAGGATAGAAAAACCAAAGAGGTTGTGTAGAGGGGTCCCAACACAATCCTATAAGCTTAGATGAAGAGTCTGTAAAGCATCTGCGAGTTTACGAGAAATAGCCCTTCAAAGATGTCCTTCACCTTTTAGCACTTTGGACTCTTAAGGGGAAATCAACGGGTCGATGTAGCTTAGAGGTGATTGGAGTGTATTTGGGTTAAAAAGGACCATCCTAAGAAATGAGCACCCATCTAGACATGTTGGAACAGTCTGTTGGGTCCTACAAGTTGCAGAAAGAAAGTTGTCCCACTTTGCAATTTTATACTGCTTGCATTTAACAACTTTTTCCTCAACTGAAAACTTGTCACCACAGGAAAATGCCTCTAAGATAGAAAAAATTGAGAGAGGTTATTGAAGAAGGTCTTAACAAAATCCTGTAGCCTTTGAAAGAGAGTCTATAAGTGTCACGATTTTGGGGTAATAGCCCATCAAAGATTGCTACCTTTTTGCACTTTAGACTATTAAGGGAAATTGTTGGTCCAATGTAGCTCAAAGTGATTTGGCATGTTTGGATGAAAAAAAGGACCATCCCTAGCGTAAAAATATCCATCTAGACGTGTTGGAATAGTTTGTTTGGTCGTACGAGTTGCAAAACGAAAGTTGCACCACTTTGCAACTTTACACTGCTTGTCAAAATTGCAACTTATTGTCAAATGATGGAAGTTCAAGAGTCATCTTGTTGTAGTTCGCTGGAAAATAGTTGGAAGTTGTTTGGTCATGTTTGTAAATCATTTAAGAGGCCTTGTGAACATTTGAAGAGGAATTAGCCATTGAGAATTTGAATTTTGAATACTAAAATCACTGTTTTCTTAAAAATTTGTGTTTTGTATTATAATTTATAGATTCAAGGCATTGTACTTGCCCGTACAAGAATTTATTTCTCTAAAAGTGGTGGGATCTAGTGGAGGATTTTTGTAACTTCAATTTCCATCCAATCTTTTAGATTTTCATTGAGTTTAAAGCATCTTGGAGGAAAATTACTATTAACGGGTTTGTGTAACCAATTTAAGGGTTTTGAAGACTTGAAAATGAAATAATTGGCCATTCCATCTATTGTGGCTTGGTGGAATGGCCCAATTAGGTAGGAGTTATATTATAGAAGGGTTTGGGAGAGCAGGGGAGGTCAATTGAGGTTTGGGCATGATGTCCTAGATGTGAAAAGTGTGGTTTTTGAGTGAAATTGGGAGGTTTAAGGGTGTTAGTGATTGAAATATGTTGGGGCAGCAATTTCTAAAGGTGTATTAAGCATATGCAGACTTCTATAAATGTGTTTGAGGTGTTGTTTGATTGAGATAAGCGTGGAAATGCATACTTTCAATAAACCCCCTTATAATCTAAGCAAAATGAGGGTTTCATGATTGAGTGACTTAGATGGTGTTTACAAGGATGATAGTTGTGGAATTTGGATGTTTATAGCCTGGTGAGAGACTGTCCAAAGGAATCTTGAAGGGTAGCAGTTTTAAAGAGGAATTGTTTTGTAAATTTGGGCTAATTGGAGCCCTGTTTAGCGTAATAGTTCAATTTCAGTGGGGTTGTTCCAAAACAAACACATTAGGTTTTGAGATATGTTAAAGAGAAGGGTAATGGTTGTCTCTCACAACCTTTTGTTTTGTGGGTTTGGTTGTTTTTGTGAAGATATTGATTCTTACTCAAGATGATTTCATACCTTTTACATGTTATTAAGCTTCAATGAACATTAAGTGACATTGATTTTTATCAATATGATTATATTACTTTCGAATGAACATTGTATCATGAAATGCATTTCATTAAGTTGTATCCACTTTTCATTAATTTTAGCTTCTTTTGAAATAAAAATCAGCTGCACACTTCGTTACACAAGTTTAAAAAACAAAATAATGTCAAATGTAAATTCATTCAACAGAGCTTGAAATCATGGGTATTCTCAAAATGAGTGTTTGATAAAAATGTATTGGTAGACATGTATGAAAATGTGCTACAATAGAAAATGAAATGAATTGTTTGAAAAAACTCCTCAAAGAAATAGATGGATTACCAATTGTGATTCATAAGTTCTATTAAAATGTAATTTCGTTAATCTATAACATACATTATCAATCATAACTTTAAACCATTCTAAGATAATTATACATTCCATTTTGAAATTTCAAAGTAGAAAGACATGCACACGAGGAACAAATTAGATTGAATATCAATTCTTATATATCAAATTGTAGAATAATTGTGTTTGTGCATATACAAATTTGGCATATGCCTACTCAGAACAAGTTTTACAAATTGTGGCATATATGCCATCTCAAGATCTATCAAACCCTAAGTACATGTCAATCTATATCATATCCTAATCCTATGTTGGACCATCAAAATCAAGCCTCCTCAAAGAAGTTAGTTGCTCTGAAGTTTCCTGCACAATAACATTTCAAACCACAAATTAGATTAATTATGTGAATGGTTGACAAGATAGACTAGTAAATAGAAACTTATATACCATTATTTATAAATTGCAAATTTAACATCAAAATTAGTATACATGTACTATATTATATCAATAATGCAATTCTTGTTTACCTCAAATCTTGCTCTCTTTTCTGTAAGATGTTTTGCATATGATTGTCACTTAGGACGATCAGGAGTCCTCATATAAAGTAATGGTCTCTCACTCATCACAGTGCTGAGTCGAAGAGAGGACTATAGCAGATAAAATAAAAATGATACAAATTAACATATAATTTTTGACAAATAATCATATATACTAATCACATATCTACTCCTATCTAAATGTAAATAATCTACAATATAAAATAAACACATACCTGTTGTGATGCTATGACACTAGATGGGCTCATAGTGGATGGATTAGCTAAATGGTTTCCTATATAAAAAATGACAAGAATGTAAATGCACATGTACATATAATTATAATTTTGAGAATAAAAAAAATATATACCTATTGTGCAACTTCATCCAATGGGTCAGACCCAGTCAACAAGGCTATATAAGAACCAGGTTGCTGCATAAAAAGACAAGATTGCATTAGACTATCAATATATGTAGTACATGCATTTAAACATAATAGATTTAAAAGATTAACATATAAAATAACAATTTAAATAATTTACCTTATACTGATTCTCTAAGGAAAATGAAATGGTAGTATGTGTACCCTGCCGCACTTCCAACATCTGCTCCTTTGTCAACAACTGTTAAAGATTACAACACATAAACATATATCGGTACAAATATCTCTCATAAAATATGAAAGAATTTACATAAAACACACTATGAAATTACTTTAAGTCTTACTGGTCCTCCCATATCATCCCTGGCAGTCAATGTATCTCTTGCAAATGCTCCACTTCGTGCTCTATCAACTCCTACATTTGACATATCATGAACCTCAAAGTTGTATGTGTCTATGGGAGCCTCAGTGGACCGTCGGAGAGGACCGAAACATAAATTCTTACATGTCATGCAACGATGAGGCACACAAATATGTCCCAAAGAGGACTGTGTACCAGTGGGAGTTGATGGTTGTGTACCAGTGGGAGCTGATGACTATGTACCAATGGGAGTTGCAACAACAGGTGCACCACCATCATACTGGGATGTATTAGGTACAACACCATTGTGATGGGATGCACTGTCAAATGGTTGTGCAACATGATGGCTATGCACGACCAAATGATCACTCAATGAATGTAATGCATAAATGCTCAAAGTCCCTTCATCTACATCAATCTTAGGGTAAGGTAGTGGAGTTGGAGTAGCAATAGGTGGAGGAGGACGAACTAGGGTGACTTGATGTGCCCTAGGTCTATCTTGTGGCATCCCTCTACCAACACCCTGGAAATCTCACATGTCAAAGTAATTGACATGTTTCCCTAGCACAAACTCAACATATAATTTTTGGAGAAAATACTAAGGGACATTAAGATTGTTGTTGGGTGGTTTATCAAAAACCATCCACCAACGTCTCCAAAAATTATCTAATATGCCTCTATGGGTACACCATTTAATTGAAAATTTTGATTTTTGCACATTAGCGGGCTGTCGAGTTCTCTGATTGATGAATAACTGGGCTAATTGGGATTTCTCAATATCAAGAGCCTTCACCTCATCATATGATAACCCATCAACATAAAATTGTCTGTGTTCCTCTCACCACTGTGCAAATCTATTATGTTGAGTTACCAAAGTTTCAACATTTAAAATGATTGTTTCCAAAATGTTTTTCATGTCTAATAGTTCATCGAGTGTCTCATAGATTTGACATACTTTTCTTAATTGATCTAAATTTCTATGAATAGACTCATGTATTGTTGGCACATTTTGATTTGGAAACAATGGTTGTGGTGAAGGATGATTTTCATTTTGTGCGGGATTAGGGTTTTCATTTTGTGCGGGGTTAGGGTTTTCATCTTGTGCAGGGTTAGGATTTTCATTTTGATCCATTTTAAACCTGTTAATTGATAAATAAAATATAATTAACAATGGTTTTAATGTAATAAAAAATCTATCAAATATACCCTATTTTTTACTAAAATTCAAAAAAAATGCAAAATGAATAAAAATTGAAAAAACCAAACATACCTTAGAAATTTGATAGCTTTTTAGCAATTTGACCTCTACCAAACAGATATCCGAGTCGCACTGTTGAGACCCCATGCACAAGAAGATAAAAAATAGCTCTCAGTTTTTTTGGTTTTTTGTTTATAGCGCAGGAAACAAATATACGTTTCTTGATTTATAGTTTTTTTAATAAAATGGTCGGGTTTGGGACCTCAATTATTTAATCATGGGTGGTTTTTTTGAAATATTTTTACTATATAATACATATATTATAAATAATATTATATTATATATTATATTATATTATATTATATTATATATATATTATATTATTATTAGACTCCAAGAATCGCAGTATGACCCCTATAAACTCAAGTAGCTGTGCCTCGTAAACTTTTAACGCGGATCGGCCAGACATGCCGACACTTCAGTACCACGGGGTGGGGAGACTAGACCTCGTGACCAACCTCCCAGAATAGGAAAGATTTAGCCAACCGAAGCCATAGGGCTCCCAACCCCATACATATATATATACATATTATATTATATTATAATACATATATATATATATATAATATAATATATACATATATATTATATAATATAATATATACATATATATTATATAATATAATATAACATTTTTTTTTTATCAGTAAGCAAGGTAATTCTATTGATTTTCAAAAAAGAGATACATTATTCAGGCCTTAACTGGCCATTCGCCATGACTACACCAGAGACCAACCAAACTTGACCTTCAACCAAATTTCACAGATTGTAGACGAAGCCACCATTGACCAACTTTCAAGGAAAAAAAACTAAACCCACCTGACTTTACAGAACCAAAAAACATAGAGCATCGTTCATTTCACCAAACCCCAGAAACATAAACATAAGACCCAAAGACCAGCATAAAAACCCCACCAGACCCATCTCACCATACATTTTGTTGAGCAAAAACTCATAATTCCCTCTCTAGGTCAAGTCTTCAATGGGCACCAAACAAAATTTCCTTTTCAAGAACTCTACACCTTCTGAGGCCAACCGCCTAAACTCCATGAGGGCCAAGCCATTAACATCCAAAATGAAAGGAAAATAGCTTACCAACGCATCCAGGTCATCCAGGAGATGTAGGTCCCACGGATGAGGGATGCCTTTACCAAGTCGAGCTGCAGCCAAGGCTCTGTCCAAGCCAACCAGCATATCCTTGCGGAAGAGACCCTGCATGATCACCTGAGCATCCATTTATGAAACCCCAATGTCAAGCAGACTAGCCAACACCTGGGAGGAGATGTCCGAGTCCAGGCAATACCCTTCGACGTCCTCCATGAAAGCTTTCCTAGCGAGGCATTTGATGGCTACGAAGGTCAAATAATCTGGGTGATGAACAATATAGTGTAGCCGAAGGGAGGAGATGGGACCCTCAAAGGCGATTTGTCGTTTGGAACTTTTCAGCTGCACATGCGTCACCATCCCTCCCATTTCCAATTCTTTTGTAGAGACAAGAAGGATAAATTTGCTCATCGTACCCACAAGGCTCAATAAACCAAACCACCAAAAGCTATAGGAATGAAATGATGCCACCCATCGACAATAAAGACTTTGGCAGACACGTTAGGCCACCATCCATTGCAATCTTTCAAGCGTCCTTGAAAGGACCATCAATACACGAAGTGCCGACAAAAAATGATGAAGTTTACAACGCCTAGAAAGTTCGACGGATGAGTAGCCTACTCATCCCCCATCCAGCTCACACATGTTCCCCCCGGCCACCCACATCAGCACTCATGGAATGGGGTGGCGCCCTCTCTTCCACCCACATAATATAACATATATATTATATATATATATTATATATATATATTAAATAATATAACATATATTATATATATTTATATATATTATATTATAATATATTATATATTATATAATGTATATTATATTTTTTATAATATATTATATATTATATATACGTATATTTATATTTTTTATAATATATAGCATATATTATAATATTTATATTATATTATAATATAATATATATAATATATTGGTCACTGGGGTCACATACTCAGGGCTGTAATGGGCTATCCCCCCTGACTGTGAGGGATTAGTCTCGCCTCCGGCCAGACCTCCCCAACCAAAGGTAAGGGTAGGCCGGGTGGGGCCGCGATACCCTTCGAGACTAAAAAAATAAAAATATATATATATAATATATTATAATATAATATATATAATATATTATAATATAATATATATAATATATTATGTAATATAATATAATATCAAATTGATATAATATAATATAATATTATAATATAATAGACTATACTATTATAATATAATATAAAAAACTTATATTATATTATATTATATAATATGACCTCTCAATTTTTTTTAAATTATAACACAAAAAACGGATATCCGTTTTTTGTTTTATATTATTTTAATATATAGTTAGCGGTTTTTTTCAAATGTATAATATGAAAATATAATATATAATATAATAAATATTATATTATATGAATTATAATATACTATAATATTTTATAATAATATTGTAATAAAATATAATATTATAATATATTAAATATATTATGATATAATATTAAATTAATAAACATTAGTATAATGTTTTTTAATTTATTGCATATATGATAAATATATTAAAAAAATATTATAATATATAAAATAAAACAATTGGTTGGGGCCAGACCCAACACAATTATAAAGACTAGCTTAAACAAAATGAATATTCGTTTCAAATCGGATATCCGTTTTAATACGAATATCCGTTTGGAAATGGATATCCGTTTTGGTTTGGTAATTGTACTTGGGCCTGCAAAAAGTCAAAGGTGTGAATTTCACGGTTTTGGACGTGTTAAAAATGCCTTTTTTCACATCGCCACTTTTTGGACCCCCATGATCTTGCACAGACCCAACTTGGTGCACATACTTGTTACAACAGAAAGTTGAACATTTCATATGGCCATTAGGGAAAGGAATAATTCATATAAATTTGCACAATCTTGTAATACTAAAGGGAATTTCAAAGGACGAAGCATTCAAATAATTTCAAGCAAACGTTCATGGGTAAAAGCATAAACCTATGTCACACTTTCAGCCAAAATAATATTTCAAGCGAATTATTTTCGGCTGATACCTTTTCGGCTGAAGCCATGGGGTAGTGACATGGTGCCGATGTGGCAGTACCTTTCCGGTCGGGATGGTTTCAACTGAAAGCCACTCGGACGAAAAGGTACCAGCTGAAACATGGATAATAAAATAAAATAAAAAGACCAGATCCCGACCATTTTGCATGCTTAGGCGAAGCATTTTGTGGCGAGAGCTTGTCGACCGAAGTGAAGATTACCCAGGCGATAAATACCCAGGTTCCATTTTGTTTTACCTTATGCTACATGTGTTTTGTGAGCTCCGTCGATGGGTAAAGGCGTGGTGTTTGAGTTAGGGTTTGTGTGATTGGTGAAGAAATCACGTTGTTTCAGTTGTTTTATTGGTCAAATGGTGTTGCAAATTATTTGTGTTTGTGATTTAGATGAAAGAAATGCATATATGTTTGTGATTTATATTGAGGAACAATAAATGGAAAATTTTGTTGTTTAAATTGTGTAAAAAGTTTGCTATGGTGAACTAGAAATATGGGGTTTTAGTTTCCAGTTTATAAAAATGGAATTTTTTGGTTTAAATTTGGGGTTTATAAGAATGGAAATAAGTGTTCTATTGGATTGAAATGTGTTTGATTCGTAAATCACAATGTAGGGTTTGACCTTGTGAACCTTCTTGTTGGAAATATCTCTACACTTTTGATTAGAAGGTTGAACCCAACTCTCCTTTCAAAAAAAAAAATAGTTTTACCAGGAATAATTTCCAAAGAAAAAGTCCCCTCTAGTTTCTCCCACTTCTCAACAGAAGCTTTGGCTCTACATACAAGCAATTGCATCACCAACATGTTAGGGAGAAAGTGAGACACACATCACAAAATTATAAGGTGCTAAAAGTCATAAATACCTCACAATTGACAAAAAAATTGGAGATGCATCCTTGTTTTCCAGCTTAAGTGTTGCCTGTATGGTATGTGTTGATTGTGATGGACCTTCTAATCGGGCAAATGCTAGAACTTGGCATTGCACATTTAGAATAATCCTTCCAGTAATATCTTGTTCTAATCCTTGCCAAGAATCTCTTTGATTAGATACAATTGCATATACATTTGATTCTCCTTTAGAATCTTCAGAATAATTTGAATAAATTGATCCATTACATGAATTGGAAAAACATCCATGGAGCCCCATATTAAATTTTGGGTTCACAATTATATTTTCCACTACATTGGGTAATCTCCTTTTGCCATCCTGTAACAATTCATAAAACATCCAATGTCAATTACTTTCAACATAGAATTTGTAAATGACCGATAACAAACTCTAATATAGCTACATTATGGTAAATGAGTAGAAAACAAGTGCAAAGAAATGGAAAATCAAAGAATGGCTCCAAGAAAAAAACATGATTGTAGTTTTGACTTAACCCAAAACTTTTATTTGCACTTTGTATGCAATATGAGCCTTCATAGTATACAAGAAAGTTGAAACACAAGCATGGCTATAACTGTGGTTTTTCAGTCATTTTTCTCTAACCGGGAAATCCACTTAGAGAAATAACAAAAAATAAAAAACCACAGAGCAGGAAAGCAAAGAAAGTGCCACACTAATATACAAGCATTCAACACAGAAAGGGAGTCAAGATATTAGAACCCGCCATTGAATTACTACGTGTATTCTTGCAAAAGTTGGTATAACCAAATAAATTATTAGTTGTAAGGCACAACGTACCAGTTCAGGTCTTGTTCAGATATCTCTATATATAATCTTTTTTATTTCTTCAATGATTAACTTTACAATAAAATGATCTATATTAACAATTTCTTATTTTTTAATTATATAGGTAATAATTATAATAGGATAATTTACACAAATATAGAAATAATGTTGTTGGGTTTGTACAATGAAAAATATGGTTTTTTAGATTTAATAACAACACATATATAGTTTCTTCAACTTTGGGACCTATTGTTGTGTAGGAGTATCCATTGGTCATCATTGTTAGGGATGCGATGCTACTCGATAATATAGATTAGATATCTATACCTCAAAGTTATAGTGGGACCTTGTCTTTGTGCAATTAGCTTGCATGCCCCCTCCATCAATATAATGCAAAATAAACCATGGATTGCACATCTTTAATCCTCTGGACATTTGGGATGACCATGAAACTTTTGTGCCTCCTCCATTAGTAGAACACAATTTAAGCCATGAATGCCAGATGATGACTGGGGAACTTGTGAGGCTGCAAATGCTGCATGGCCAAATTAGATTCAAAGCTTATATAGGTAGTTGCCCATGCAGTGAAAAACAAGCAAAACATTAGAGTGGTGAGTGGGATGGCTCACAGTCTATCAAAATTAGCCTATTTCTGAAAGCTTATATTAGTTCATGGCATTGTGGTTCTTACATCCATTTTCACCAAAAGTAATTTTTTCCTTCATGAAAGGAAATCAATTTCCAAATATTTAATCAAAATTCAATTTACATCTTGTATGATATTTTCATTAAACAATGCACTTCCTATTTGTCCTCCAACAAGCAAAACAATTACCATGTGAGTAATCTTTTTCAATGAATGAAATTCAAAAAAAAGGCAAAGGAGCAGTTTTGGCATATTGCTTATCAAACTCTCCTGCAAAGTCAAATTGTACACATAATAAACTGGAATTCTCTTTCAGAAGTCAAAATTTTGTGAAATCAAGGTTTATACTATTCATTACATATTAAGAAAATTCAAGCATTTCCTCTGACATGAGATGCATGCTTGCTCTGAATGTGCCATAATCAAGACAATCAATGGTTAATTAATTTGCAATTGTTAGATTTCTTGACACCAACATAGCATTTTTATCTATTCCAGACATCTTCTAGAGGGTTTGAAATAAGTACCCCACATAGAGGAATGTAAGGGAGATAAATAGATGCATAAACAACCAGGCTCAATCAATGGATGAACCAATCAATTTGGAATAGTAGGATTTTGTGGTTGTTTGTACAAATATTTGTTTTTGGCCTGACAACTTATTTATGAGATCAGATTCATATGCACTTAAAGTCACCTGAATAGTAGTTTGTCAACCTCAAGTCCTAGTAATTTGTCATAACCTCTTTACCATTATACATTATCAATTTTTTTGAAAATACATTGTTATTATAGATAAATTGATAATAGATAGAAATGGTTTCAAATTAAAAAATTGGTATGATAAAATTTCCTGACCAGATTCAATATAAAAGAAAGCTACCTAAAAATTTATCAATTGATTACACTGTTCCCAACTTGATAAATAAAAATTCAACTCAAACAAAAATGTCCTTGTAGCCCTATCTACACAAAAACAAGACCAATTTCTACTCATCCTCTTGGTTTTGTCTCCTAGAGCTAGCATGTTGGATACCATGATGTTGAGTTGTGCAACTCACCCCACAATAGCCTTTCTCTTCAGTGTTGAAACATTGTGTGCAATTTCAGCACAGTAAGTCCTATTGTACATCATCAAAAGGTCCAAAGGTCCAGCTCTCTAGCATTGTGTACAATAAATTTATTAAAGCTAGAAGGCAAGTTTTCTTTTTTGATCCATAACCAATGTTGGGCATGAGCGTGCATCCTTTAAATTTTCTGACTTTTGCAACTATTCCACATTAGTGAAACAAAAAAATTGATACCCACAAGCAACTTTCCACCCACAACACAATTGAAAACAAGTTGGGAATGAACTTGTATTACATGTGGGAGTGGAATGGACTTGTTTGTTTTTTCTATAGATTATATAGATCATGCAATATATATGCATATACATATGTATGTGTATGTACTTGAGTGTACATACATGTACATGTGTACACATATATATGTAAATGCATGTGTATTTATGTGTATGTATGTGTATGTATACATATGTGTATGTACATGTGTTTACATATATATGTGTATGTGTGTACATGTATTATATACATGTGTATGTGTGTATGCATGTATGTATGTATTATATATATATGTGTATGTGTGTATGTATGTATGTATGTAGATATATGTACATGTACACATGTACATGTGTATGAATACATGTGTATGTATGTACTTGAGTATGTATGTATATGTACGTGTGCATGTACATATATACATATTTCATGTACATGTGTATGTATGTATGTATATATACATACATACATATGTATGTATGTACATGTACATACGCACATACACATATATGCATACATACACATATATACATGTATATACATACACACATAGACATATATATGTACATACATGTATATATACATACACATGTACACATGCACATGCGCGCACACACACACACACACACACATATATATGTACACATGTATTGAAAGTCTCTTTGGAGTTGTCAAATTTCTTATGTTATCTTTAGTTTTTACAGAAGGTGAACTATTGAACATAAAGATAGATATTTAAAGTTTGAACTGCCTCATTAGATATATTTTAAGTTAAAAATGTTTTAGAAACTTGTTCAAATTTTGTAATTTAAATATATATATTTTTTAGTTTTGAAAATTTAAATTTAAATTTGTTTAACATCATGTATATTTTGTTTTAATGATATGCAGACCTCTAGATTTACATTATACAAATATATATAGCGTGGCCGATGAGGGATCTCATCATTCCCCTCATTCTGAGCAAGATGCTCAAGCTAGAACAAATTTATATCAGGATAGTATTGCTAGATTAGACAATGCTCTAAAATGTTTAGAGAAAACAATTCACAACTCCTCCAACTTGGATAATCGAGATGAATAATTAAACAAACATGCAATATATGGTGTGTGTGCGAGTTTTCAATTTTTAGGGTGATCTTGGTTTTCTTCCTAAATTTGTTGCCCTCTCTGGTGATACTCTCCCTCTCAATCCTAGAGAGGAAGAACAATCTTCTACATCCACCTCGTCAAGTCGAAAAGGTAGTTAGTTTGATAATATACAAAAGCATCAACATAAGCCACTAAACACAAAATTTAACACTCCTTATCATTTCTATGAAATCAATTTCATATTGACACTAATCAAACTATATCAAATTGATATAATACCGACTATTCATATATTTTACTTGTTCAAAATTCAAGTTTTTAGGTTCTTAATCAAAATACAAAAGCAAAATAACATAGTCTAGAGGGTTCCAAAAACGAGTTGTAACATCTTAGGTTGACCCCTTGATAGGTTTGACTTATGATCAAGGAAATGATCTAGGACAATAATCTTTAGACATTTATATGCTCTAGGATGATGCAATGTAGAATTAGATTATTTTTGGGTGCTCTAATTATTCCTTTCTTAGATGAGAATGATTTTCAAATGATTACTTGGTTATTCCTTAATGTTAAAATGAGTGCAATTGAATGCCTTTAAATATATTTACATAGAAATATTTCTTGTAAACATATGTTTAGTCAACTTATAATAGTTAGTGAAATAGGCAATACCTAACTAAATTTGAATTTGAATTTAAAAGTTTCAAGAGTTAGATCTATAGATGTAAGATTGTTTCTATATTTGCAAAATTAGCCTCGAAAAAAAGATGCTAAAAAATAAAATTGAAATGAAATATTTGAAAACACATACATATAAACATAATAAATAAATAATTGAGGTAAATGTATTAATATATATGTGTATATATATGAGAATATATGTAAATAAGAACAAATAATAATATGAGAAATGAACCCAACTTTACACAAGACTAGGGACCAATAGTTGTGCAAGCTAATTTTGTGAGTGTGTAGCAGCTGCATGGAATATTGTAGGACCTCCAAAAAAAATTTAAATGTGAATTGACCTCTTCTCTATCTACAACTAAGGTTTGAAAGTGTGACTCATCACATAACTTGCCATATCAACACATCTAGTGAGAAGCGTCCTAAAATTGAATTTTTAAAGATTCAACCGAAACTTAATCATGGTATCCCTTGTAGTTGAACAAAAAATATAATTTGTTGTTAGAACAATATCACATTCTTAATTAAAATATGACTTATATGCAACCTAAATGAATATCTTTTAGTAACCATAAATCTTGTTATCTCTAATCTTTATGTCCAACATAAATGGACCAATAGTTGAACACAAAAAACTATTTGTTGATATAAAAAACAACACATTATTATTTAAAATACAACTTATATTCACGCATTGACTCTTTTTCTCTTTTTGCATTATCCTAATGATAGATCATGGAGTTTGTTCTGAAACATCGATGCTAAAAATCACACACAGTTTTAAGCCAAAAATCTCAACATTTACATTATCATGGATTGTGAAAACTACATGCTATTAACTTATATTCAACTTTAAATGATCATAAAGCTTTGTGACAATACTTCACATTTGATGAGAAAATACAAAGTATTTATTGTGCTCATTTTTTTAATATTTGTGATAGGACAAACTATTAATATGAAGTGCTCCAATACATATACATTGTCACCCCAATAATTGTACACATAAGAATAATATTTTTTCACTATGACAATTGAGCACCTTATTTTATAAATGACACACTTATAGTGGATAGTTATAATATTTTATACGAGACAAAAAATATTGTTAATGAATGTATTTTTTTATATAGCATTAAATTTTCATGTATTCAATATAAATCCATCTTGACCAATATTTGATTTTTTTTTATTCACATATAAACTAATTATTGAAAAATACCTAAATCTTTTAACCATATATACTATACCAATTGAACCCCATCCTACTATTGAACCCTCCCCTAGAACTAACCTATATACCCTTAAATAATTATTATATTAAATCACTCTATCAAAACTGACATAATATCTAAATGCAAATTAGAATGAGTGTAGATTTCACCATTACAAATATATAGTTAAAAATGTAGCCCTCGACGGTGGCATAATATCTTTTCAGAAGTGTGGTCGGTTTTAGGGCACCATCTTCTTTAAATTAAACAACGCCGCCTTACCTGATATTTATTTTGCATTTTTTTGTAATTACAATTCTGCATTTTTGCAATTACAACGCCGCCTTAATTTGTATTTAGCATTTTTTGCTAGCATTAACTAAACAAGGAGATAGATATATTTGTGATAATAAGGAGGCGTGCGAGAAGACGTGCTGCAGCTTTTTGCCCCTCTGGATGTTTTGAAGGACCTGTCTTTTTAACCTTTCTGTGCTCTCAAAGTGATAACGCATCGTTCCTGCAGCATAGTTGTGCCGCATATTGGATTATATTCAGGTATGTATTTCATCAGTTATGTTGAATAAAATGAAAAAAGTTAGTAGTTTTAGGGATAGGGGTGTTCCTGTTTGGAGGCAGGATAAATGAATTATTCTTTTAATTTGATTTTATCAACAGGGGAGATTTGAATTATGTTGCTAATCGAAAATGTAACGAGAAATGTCAAAGAAATTGTTTGTGTAGTTGATCTGATGATGTTCTGCGTCTTGATTCTTAGAGTGTGATCCGGTAGGGTTTCTAAGGCATTATTTGCTTTATTTATTTGGGTCGATGGAAATCTGATCTTCTTAGTGCTGCAAGAAAAAAACGGTGGCAATTTCGATCTGGGTAGGTGATCTCTTTAAGGGATACTTTGGGACTTTCGCCTGCTAGGAGTTTTATCTGGGTTAATGAATTGTTTTTTCGGTGA
>VDFB02289931.1:0-135740 GCA_007258455.2 Sequoia sempervirens
GATTTTCAAATGATTACTTGGTTATTCCTTAATGTTAAAATGAGTGCAATTGAATGCCTTTAAATATATTTACATAGAAATATTTCTTGTAAACATATGTTTAGTCAACTTATAATAGTTAGTGAAATAGGCAATACCTAACTAAATTTGAATTTGAATTTAAAAGTTTCAAGAGTTAGATCTATAGATGTAAGATTGTTTCTATATTTGCAAAATTAGCCTCGAAAAAAAGATGCTAAAAAATAAAATTGAAATGAAATATTTGAAAACACATACATATAAACATAATAAATAAATAATTGAGGTAAATGTATTAATATATATGTGTATATATATGAGAATATATATAAATAAGAACAAATAATAATATGAGAAATGAACCCAACTTTACACAAGACTAGGGACCAATAGTTGTGCAAGCTAATTTTGTGAGTGTGTAGCAGTTGCATGCAATATTGTAGGACCTCCAAAAAAATTTTAAATGTGAATTGACCTCTTCTCTATCTACAACTAAGGTTTGAAAGTGTGACTCATCACACAACTTGCCATATCAACACATCTAGTGAGAAGCGTCCTAAAATTGAATTTTTAAAGATTCAACTGAAACTTAATCATGGTATCCCTTGTAGTTGAACAAAAAATATAATTTGTTGTTAGAACAATATCACATTCTTAATTAAAATATGACTTATATGCAACCTAAATGAATATCTTTTGGTAACCATAAATCTTGTTATCTCTAATCTTTATATCCAACATAAATGGACCAATAGTTGAACACAAAAAACTATTTGTTGATATAAAAAACAACACATTATTATTTAAAATACAACTTATATTCACGCATTGACTCTTTTTCTCTTTTTGCATTATCCTAATGATAGATCATGGAGTTTGTTCTGAAACATCGATGCTAAAAATCACACACAGTTTTAAGCCAAAAATCTCAACATTTACATTATCATGGATTGTGAAAACTACATGCTATTAACTTATATTCAACTTTAAATGATCATAAAGCTTTGTGACAATACTTCACATTTGATGAGAAAATACAAAGTATTTATTGTGCTCATTTTTTTAATATTTGTGATAGGACAAACTATTAATATGAAGTGCTCCAATACATATACATTGTCACCCCAATAATTGTACACATAAGAATAATATTTTTTCACTATGACAATTGAGCACCTTATTTTATAAATGACACACTTATAGTGGATAGTTATAATATTTTATACGAGACAAAAAATATTGTTAATGAATGTATTTTTTTATATAGCATTAAATTTTCATGTATTCAATATAAATCCATCTTGACCAATATTTGATTTTTTTTTATTCACATATAAACTAATTATTGAAAAATACCTAAATCTTTTAACCATATATACTATACCAATTGAACCCCATCCTACTATTGAACCCTCCCCTAGAACTAACCTATATACCCTTAAATAATTATTATATTAAATCACTCTATCAAAACTGACATAATATCTAAATGCAAATTAGAATGAGTGTAGATTTCACCATTACAAATATATAGTTAAAAATGTAGCCCTCGACGGTGGCATAATATCTTTTCAGAAGTGTGGTCGGTTTTAGGGCACCATCTTCTTTAAATTAAACAACGCCGCCTTACCTGATATTTATTTTGCATTTTTTTGTAATTACAATTCTGCATTTTTGCAATTACAACGCCGCCTTAATTTGTATTTAGCATTTTTTGCTAGCATTAACTAAACAAGCAGATAGATATATTTGTGATAATAAGGAGGCGTGCGAGAAGACGTGCTGCAGCTTTTTGCCCCTCTGGATGTTTTGAAGGACCTGTCTTTTTAACCTTTCTGTGCTCTCAAAGTGATAACGCATCGTTCCTGCAGCATAGTTGTGCCGCATATTGGATTATATTCAGGTATGTATTTCATCAGTTATGTTGAATAAAATGAAAAAAGCTAGTAGTTTTAGGGATAGGGGTGTTCTGTTTGGAGGCAGGATAAATGAATTATTCTTTTAATTTGATTTTATCAACAGGGGAGATTTGAATTATGTTGCTAATCGAAAATGTAACGAGAAATGTCAAAGAAATTGTTTGTGTAGTTGATCTGATGATGTTCTGCGTCTTGATTCTTAGAGTGTGATCCGGTAGGGTTTCTAAGGCATTATTTGCTTTATTTATTTGGGTCGATGGAAATCTGATCTTCTTAGTGCTGCAAGAAAAAAACGGTGGCAATTTCGATCTGGGTAGGTGATCTGTTTAAGGGATACTTTGGGACTTTCGCCTGCTAGGAGTTTTATCTGGGTTAATGAATTGTTTTTTCGGTGAAAGAAGTTTTTTTTTTTTTTTCAGTTTGACTTTTCATGCGGGTTAACTTTATTTTGGAAAATTTTGGGATAGTAGGGCTGATTAAATGTTCATAAATATTTACCGTTATAACCAAGTGAAATCTTAAAACAAGAATATCAAACAAGACTTGAGGAGTTTGTTTAGAACCATTCACATTATTCTAAACAAGCAAATCACACTTTGACAGGTTCCACGGAACATTTGGTTTGGTATTGGTTTCTCTTGTACAGACTATTGTGGAATTACTATGGGAAAGAAGAAAGGCGGAGATGATACAGGTCCTGGGGCAGCCTCTGGAAAAGTAAAATCCAAAGATAACAAGGAAGCACCCAAGAAAGAAAAAATGTCAGTGTCTGCAATGTTGGCAAGCATGGACAGCAAAAAATCTGAGAAGCCCAAGTCTTCAACTGCTTCCAAACCCAAGAACAAGACTAAATCTGATTACACTGATGGTTTGGATTTGCCCCCTTCAGATGATGAAGATTCTGAGGGGGAAGAGGGTTATAAACCCAGGAGAGGTGGGGTTGATGGAAATGATGGTAAGCCTCTGGAGATTTCTGTTACGGATAAGGAACTGAAGAAGCGAGAAAAGAAGGATCAGTTGGTTGCTCATGCTGTTGAGGTTGCTAAACATGAGGCCTTGAAGGATGACAGGGATGCATTTACTGTTGTTATTGGAAGCCGTACTGCTGTTCTAGAAGGGGATGCTGATGCTGATGCCAATGTTAAAGATATCACCATCGATAGCTTCTCAGTATCTGCCCGAGGTAAGGAGCTTCTAAAGAATGCTTCTGTTAAAATTTCTCATGGAAAGCGTTATGGGCTTGTTGGACCAAATGGGAAGGGGAAGTCTACTCTGTTAAAGCTCTTAGCATGGAGGAAGATCCCTGTGCCCAAAAATATTGATGTACTACTAGTTGAGCAAGAGGTTGTAGGCGATGATAGATCTGCCTTGGAGGCTGTAGTTTCTGCAAATGAGGAATTGGTGGAACTGCGACAACAGGTTCAGGTGTTGCAAAATCTGTCTTTGGAAGATGGGGCAGATGATGAAAACGACAGTGGTGAAAAGCTGGCAGAGTTGTATGAAAGATTACAAGTGATTGGATCTGATGCAGCAGAGGCACAGGCATCAAAGATCCTGGCTGGTTTAGGGTTCACAAAAGATATGCAGGTCCGTCCTACTAAATCTTTCAGTGGAGGTTGGCGAATGAGAATCTCTTTGGCAAGAGCTCTTTTTGTTCAGCCTACCCTTCTTTTACTTGATGAACCTACCAACCATTTGGATCTTAGAGCTGTTTTATGGCTAGAAGAATATTTGGGTAGGTGGAAGAAGACACTTGTTGTTGTGTCTCATGATCGTGACTTCTTGAACTCTGTCTGTACTGATATCATTCATCTGCATGATGAAAAACTTCATTTTTACAGAGGCAATTTTGATGCTTTTGAGACGGGATATGAGCAAAAACGTAAGGAAACCAATAAGAAATTTGAGATATATGAGAAACAAATAAAAGCTGCAAAGCGAAGTGGAAGTAGGACTCAACAAGAGAAAGTCAAGGACCGTGCAAAATTTAATGCAAACAAGGAGGCAGCAAAGAGCAAGGGGAAGGGAAAGACTGCAGATGAAGATGAACAACCTGCAGAGGCCCCAAGAAGATGGAGAGATTACAGTGTGGAGTTCCACTTTCCAGAACCTACAGAACTCACTCCACCTCTTCTCCAACTTATTGAAGTTAGTTTCAGCTATCCTGGAAGAGAGGACTTTCGACTTAGTGATGTTGATGTGGGTATTGACATGGGAACACGTGTGGCAATTATAGGGCCCAATGGAGCAGGGAAGTCTACTTTACTCAATCTCCTTGCTGGTGATTTGCAACCTTCAGAAGGAGAGGTAAGGAGGAGTCAGAAACTGAGGATTGGTAGGTATTCTCAACATTTTGTTGACCTGTTGACTATGGAGGAAACTGCTGTTCAGTATCTTCTTAGGCTGCATCCAGATCAAGAGGGTTTTAGCAAACAGGAGGCAGTGCGTGCAAAACTTGGAAAGTTTGGACTGCCCAGCCATAATCATCTCACACCAATTGCCAAGCTTTCAGGAGGTCAGAAGTCACGTGTTGTTTTTACTTCAATTTCAATGTCTAAGCCCCATATTCTCCTGCTTGATGAACCCACAAATCACTTAGACATGCAGAGTATTGATGCATTGGGAGATGCACTAGAAGAGTTTACTGGTGGAGTTGTGCTGGTCAGTCATGATTCTAGGCTTATCTCTCGAGTTTGTGAAGACGAAGAAAAGAGTCAAATCTGGGTTGTGGAAAATGGAACAGTAAGGACATTTCCTGGAACTTTTGAAGAATACAAGGAAGAGCTTCAGAAAGAGATCAAAGCAGAGGTTGATGAGTGACACACATGAAAAGAAATATCAAGTTTTCAATTGTGTTACTACAATTTTTGTCTTATATATTACGTTTTTTCTTCTATGTTTCTTTGATGGTGCTTGAAGATGCATCTTTGAATTTAATTTATCCTTCATGTCGATGACTGTAAGAGTGCTTATCTGATTATTACCATTCAACATCACTCAGTGCTTGTTTCTTTCACAAGTAAAGTTTTGAATCAGAGTGCTATTCTTGAATATTTTCATTTGTGTTTTCCAAGAACCTGATAAAGCATTTTAGAGAGTAACACGCTTCATTTCATTGAAGACTTAGCTTCAAGTCAGCTATTCCTTATTCTTTTGCCGATTGCTGTGCTGCAATCTTGGTATACAATACTTTCATGAATGTGTAAATACTTGTAATTTTTTGCATAGTCAATTTACGAAGAAACATTTTCAATGTTATCCAATTCACTCAGGTTTCCATGAAATTGGTATTGTGCTCAAGAAGAGAAAACCTTGTCATCTTTTGGATGCTAAACATGAAAATAGGAAGAGTCAAGGTCTTTATGGGTATTTTTAGGGTCACTGTTCTTAAAGATGGAACTCCTCAGCTAAGCATTCCCAGCTTATGGTGGTACTACGATCTGTATGTGGAATGCCCATGTTACTTGTAAGAAAATACTTAACAAGTAAAATTTTGCTGAAAGAGAAGATTGTAAATTTGTAATACTCTTTGTTTTATCTGCAATAAAAGTATAATCATAATGGTGTGAACATCTCTTGTTTTTGTTGGATTTGTGTCAAATTACCTGAAGCTTTACCACAAACAGATTTTTTAAAGTACATTGTAAAAGCACTGACAATGCTAGAATAGATTAGGACCTTGAGCACTTCAGGGACTAGTCAAAGTGCTTATCTACATGTACTTTTTGGTCAAGTCCATCACGTAAGTGGCATGGCAATACAAAGAACTAATTCAATTCAAATTGTAAATGAGATCTATCTATCAATGTGATACCACTATTGGAGAATTGTATTAAGATGCCATGAAAACACTAATAAGTAATAAGGAGAAAGTTTGGAACCACCTTAAAATCTTTCTTAGGCATTATGCTAGTTGTTACTGAGAAGATATCTTTAATCTATTTACTTTTACTCTACAGCATTAACTTCGTTCTTATTACTTATATTTAAGCCTCTTTGCAAAACTCCTCTCAGTTACCTCCATCAAGGTGTCTCTCTATGACTAGCTGCAATGGGAAATGGCCCATAGAAAAACTTATTTAAGTTGAAGAAACATTTCCAGGAATTCTACATGAATATAAATACAACATTATCCTAATAATCAGAGATGCTATGATATGGAAGATATAATAGCTACAATATTGGACAAAGAGGATTTTACTATTCCAAAGCTTGAATATAACAAAAACAATAAGCATTGCAGTTAAGTGCTACTGAAAGTTTCAACTAAATTGTAGTATAAAATTATCTATACTATATAGTTTAAATCTGATATAAGTGTTTTGTGTTTCTGAGCATTGTAAAAGAAATGGGGAAGGAGCCACTAATGCACATATTGTTCTTTGTGAGCCAATAGGCTATATTTAGTGTGAGATTTCAGCTGGCAAATTGTCTCATGCTGTTAAGCAATTTTTAGATAGCTGGAAAACATCTTTCAGACTGGAAAGTTGTTTGCTGTTACCTGGTCCACCAAACAATATTGTTCTTTGTTAGCCGATAGGCTATATTTAGTGTGAGATTTCAGCTGGCAAATTGTGTCATGCTGTTAAGCAAATTTTAGATAGCTGGAAAACATCTTTTAGACTGGAAAGCTGTTTGTTGTTGTCTTGTCCACCAATGTCATCACACCGTCATATCATAATCCAATGGCCTTTCAATTCATTCATGTGTTGCGAGCATCCTCAAATTTTAATGTAGGTATAAATTTGATAGCTCGTATCAAATATCAGATATGGTTTGATTTGCTGCAATACATCCTTAGCTTTTGAAATCTGACAGCTTGTATCAAGTAGGATATGGTTTGGTGTGGTTTGATTTGCTTTTAATGCTTTTTTGGCAGCTGGCAAATGCTTTTATACATTTTTTCTGTAGATCACCTTCCAGGCTGTGTATAAATACAATGAGTATTGTAAACAAAAATTGAAAACAGTTGCAGCAGATGGTTCTACAGACAGCAATTTGAAGAATATGGGCAGATTGAAGAGAAATATTAACTGTATGTTTACTGTTTTCCTGTTTACTTGATGTTCTTGAGTGATCCCGTCTTCTGGTAGACCTTCTTACCTTTGGAGTTGAGGGAGGAGTGGTCCATATCCACTCCCATGGCATTGGCGACCTGTGCAATGAACTGAAGCGACCTGCTCTTGTCTTTACCTGCTATATGAAGAATATTGTTCTCCTTTTGTTATCTATGAGAAGTAAATAGTCAAAACACATCCTGAAGACCCAGATTTGTTAGGGATTGAGTTACTTTGATGTGATTGGCCTGTAGGCTGAGCATGTCAAGGACAAAGATGTAAAGAGGTGGGAGCCTTCAATATATCTGCAGAGTTCCTGAACATTGCCTTGGTGTCTCTCATAGATTTGCCAGTAGGCTGTTGAAGCTACTTCTCTTCCTACTCTGGCATGTTCAGCAGCGTGTCTGTTTCTCTTACCAAATTGCTTATGATTGTTTTTCATTTGAAGTGAGGAGGGTACTTGATTGTTGTGTCCTACCACAATAATATCATATATGAAAACAGCGATAGATAAAATCACAGAACCAATGCCTAAATTTAATAGATACCAACAGAATTGTTTTAGAATGAACCACAGCAAAAAATGATCTCGCTGTGTACAGATTCCAAAAAAAACTGAGTGAAACCATGGCAAGTGACTTGCTTTAAGATTCTGCACAAATTATGTCGTGCTGTCAATGATGCTGATGAGAAAAAATGGGCAGAATTTGCAGAAAAGAATATTATGAAACTCTACCAAAACCAATCTCCCTACAGCTGCTACTTCAATCTATTCACAATAAACGAAAAATAAATCTAAAAATATCAGAGTTTAGGAGCTATTAAATTCTTGAGCTTGAGACAAGATTTTGCAGCCTCTTAAATGAAAATATTGGTTGCAAGTTAAAATTTGTTTTCAGATGTGAGGTGAGGAATGTTTCAGCTGCCTACCATAAGTGACATAGACGCCTGTGGAAGCAGGAAATAAAAGTGTGCCTCTACATGGTAGAGCAATGGTCGAGTTTTACACTGGTTATTGTGTGGATCTCTATCACTAGTAGAATGTGTGGAAACCTTTTCTAGATAGATTGTCGAGGAAACTTAAGAAGAAGAGGCAGCTCTAGCCTCATGCAGACATTAAACCTGGCTACAAATGCATGGCAGCCTCAGACACGTGTCTAACATTGGCCCTGCCAACACTCCTACCAAAGGTTGGACTTAAATATAAATGTTTGAAACTCACTCTAGAATTAAACTCAACAAAATTCCAGGTTTGTTGTTGAGTGGGTTTGCATTGCACTTTACATTTTTTCTTCTTCAAATATGCTGGCTTTGTTTTTGTTTTTTTGTTAAATCTTTTTTTGCTTGGAAAAATGTTGTATTTCATGGTTTTGAAAGGTTTTGAGTAGATCAGATTAAATGTGGGGTAAAGATCGACCATTTCCTGTGGTTAAACGCATGTAAGTTGTACAATATTGTTATTAAGGTGGTTTTGGCCCCTTTGGGTTTTAGTGTGGTTTAAGAGGGATCAAAGCTTAGGGTTTAAATGGCATTTAAAATCTGAGCATATCTTCTTCTTCAGTTTATTTGGTGGAAATACATATGTTTGTGGTTTTAGAACAAAAAATAGCGTGCATTTGGGTGTGAGCTTTTAAAGCTGTTTGGTTTCTTCTTTTAAGTTAACCTATTGGTTTTATTTAGGGTTTAGAACAAAGTAGCCGGATATGCCCCTGCCCCTCCCCAGGCGCATGTATCCCCATATCTGATACTGATACAGAAACAATACATCACAAATACATATTGGATACCATACCCACACGTGCCCAAAAAACTCTGTTTTCTCAGCTGTGCCGGATACTGTGTGATTTGATTTTCAAAAAAATTGACGTGAATCCTCCTAAACTCAATCTTAAAAAACTTCAATTGTGCAATATTTTTTTGTTTTGTATAAACAAAATTTACATCAAATGAGGGAGACAAATGAAACGTTATTCTATTTCAGCAAACCATTTTTTTGGGTCTTCTTGCACTGTAACTCTACTATTTTTTTGGTGTCTTAATTTTTATAGATTTAAGTTAATTGTTCATAATTTTATATTTTATATTATGTTGTTTAAATGTTAGATATTTTTTAAAAATTAAAATTTATTCTTTACTAAATTATTAATATTTAAATTTTAATATTATTGTAATTTATATTTACTTATATGCTTTTAAAGTAATGAAAATCTCCTCTAATAACTTAGAAAATTGTGTTAAATATATGTTTGTCTTTTATGAATGTCATATTTAGACGTGTCCCTATCCAATACCGTATCCATATTTGTTTCTATATCCATGTCCATGCAACTTTGGTTTAGAAACACATAGGGCTGTTAGATCTCTTTGGCTCTTCGTTGATGAAAAACATTTTGTTTCTTATGTCTGTATTTATATTTAAAAGTTAAAATATTGATGATCATGTTGTAATAGAGTGATTAGTGGTGTTTGTTTTCATGTTGAGCATCATCGGTTGGTTCACGGAATATGGATTTTGAAAGGTGTGCCATTTTTAGATATTATGATTGTTTCTTGATTTAGTTGTTGTGATGAGCTTGTTATCTCTTGGGAATTTGAACCCAGGCCTCTGCTTTTCCCATTTGAGTTCATCCCATTTGGGTTTAGAGAGTGAATATTATTTTGGATGACATCTAGACTAGGATTCCCTTTGCCTTTGGACTATGTTTTTTAAATGGGTAATTTGAAATTTGACGGCCATACTAAGTTTCTATAGAAAGAATTGAAGAGGGACTTGATACATGTTTTTTCAGTGCATTAGTTTTATAAGTACAAAATAGTATTGAAAGGCTTCCACAAGACGAGTATTTCCAACTTGTCTAGTAAGGAATAATATGTTGTACTTATTAAAAAAGTTGGTTTCGTTTTTGACATATTTGATATTTAAGAAATAAAATATGTCAATTATTGCATTTTCATGGAATTCAGAGGCATATAGTTCTTATTACTTGAATACGAATACATATTGTGTTAAATAGGTTTGATATGTATAAATCTTAATTTTTCGTGCGCTCATTTTCTTCCATTTGATCATTATGGGATGTGTAAGGGAGTAATTGACAAACTAGGCAATTTCAGATGCCATGTCATTTTCGATTTTTAATTGCCATAAAAGTATTTTGATCCATAATTTGAAATTGTGCTAATGCTTTCTAGAACTTAAATTTTATTATCAGCTATTTCTTGGAGATCAACAACCAATCCACTCCATTCAACAATAGTAGTCATCATTTAATCTTACTCATGAGGACCTTGTGGATTTTCCCATACCTAGACAAATGGAAAATAATGCCTCATGTTCCCAATCATAAAATGACATAAATACAAATTTTAATATATGTAGTGTGCTTAGGGTGTTCGAAAAGGTGTCTCAACCTTGTATTTTAATGTTGAGAAAACTAAAATGTAATTTTTGAATTATAGAGGTTGTTTTTGGCTTAAAAAAAATCAAAATAAGCAGTGTAATATATATGACTTTAGGGGAAAAAAGAATGAAAAATCATGTGCTGTGACAATGATAGTAAGTATTTTGATTCAATAAAGATGTGCTAAATGAAGAAACCACAATCAAGAAAGAAACCACAATCGAGAAGATATGCTCTATTTTTTTTTAATAGAAATTCAACTCTCCAACAATAGTATGATGACTTGTCAAGATGCAGATTTAATGCCTTGCATACAACATTTATCTCATATTAAATGTGTGCTCCCTATGAGATTATGAATCTACTTCAATCTTAAATTGGAGTTTTAAATAAAAATATATATGGTTAGAAAATTTTAATTATGTTACACTCTCAGCTAAAATAAGCCTTTTCTTTTTACATTGAAACTAGAAACTGAAGTGATGCTCTGACAAATCTATCTATACATGTGTAAAATGCAGATCTGTCATTCCGTGCCTTAAATCTAAATGCTTTCAGAATGCATGTTTTGTTGTTTTATTGTTATTTTAATAAAACATGTCGCCATCTTGAAGCTTTTGCAGACAAAAACCCCACTGCCCAATCCAGAGGGCAGTGATTATTTTCTCTAGGAGGAGCTCATCTCTCTGGACAATACTAACCATTCTTTTACTTATTGTCTAATGGACACCAACATCCCAAGATTGTACGGCTACAAGGCTACCTTTCAGGTCTCTAAAGCAAAGGAAGATGGCAATTATTTAGTGAAAATGGCATTTCAAGATCAATACTATCGCTGGTCATTCCAAAGAATTCAAAATTGATGGCTGCTGTTTACATATTTGTATATTTTTTTTTAGTTTTGTCTTACTTTGGGAAGCATTTACATTATTTTCCATACAACATTAAAATTATGATAACATTAATTTTTCTCTCTGTTGCATGGGGATACCTCTCCACCCCTCAAACCTCCATCTCCGCACCCTTACATTTCAGGGATGGTGGGAAGGTAGGAGATGTCCCCTGACCGTCCCCTCCAACAAGCAAATTTTGGAAACATTTTGGAATGCGCCCCCCTTTAAGGAACAATAGGAAATGATTACGGGATGCCTGGCCATCTTGGAGGCGATCGGGGATGTCTCAAATACCCCTTGACTATCTCAGGGACGGCCAAATGTCGCCTACAACAAAGCAATGTAATGTCCCTTTCTAGAACTTTTCTTATTTTTGCCTATAAACAATAATTCTAACTCAAAATGATAGTTGCATTATTTTTATAAACATGACTTTATCTAAAATTATGAATTTATTATAATATTCAGATTTATAACTTATGGCAAAATTCTGAAAATAGAATTTATCTTGATTTTCTGCTATAATTCTCCTTCCAATTTGCAGCCATTCTCCTTGAATGATTGTCCTAATATCTAGTCAAGTTATGGGTTTTTATCCAATAACTTGATAGAAGTTAAGGGTTTTTGTCCTTAAATCTCTCAATTTTTCTTGGAGATGTTTCATCCTCTTTGGCTGTAATATTTACTTGCAATAAGTCATAATATTCCTATTCAATGGATTGATGTCTTCTTCACATGAAATGATCTCCCATATATATCTTATTTTTTGAAAGAGTCACGGCCTTTCTCACCCAACCGCTACCCTTTGGTAAATTATAGTTTAATTTTAATTTGACTATGTTTATCTTAAATTGCTTGTATGACACTAGTGCCACTTTTATTAGCATTATATCATCAATGATAGTGTCGCCACTTTTCATTGATTTAGCAGCTGGCATGCTGCAATCTAGATTTGAATTTCAGCTGGGGCATGACAGTCCACCCTTCCCAAGATTGCTTGACCTCAAGCAATCACAAAGCTAGGATGCTCTTGGAGTTACTAGGATCCCTAATCAACCTTGTAGATTTGTAATCTCTAATCATTGATCCTCCTTATGATGTAATTAGCTTCTACTTCGATCCCCTGATAGGAATTGAAAACTTTTGCTCTAAGTGATGCTTCTTTCATTGTCTTGGTTATGTCTGACTTTGTACTACAATGATGTCTTTGGAGAGTTAGGATTAGTATACTTGCCTCAACCAAACTGTCCATATAGCATATAGTCCTTTAAGTTTGTAAGGTTGATACCATCCCCTAAGGTACGAGGACAATTTATTGTCTAGTATTCTTCATGTTCATGTACTTGTCTTTCCCAATAACTCTCAACAACAAAGCTAGGATGCTCTTGGAGTTACCAGGATCCCTAATCAACCTTGTAGATTTGTAATCTCTAATCATTGATCCTCCTTGTGATGTAATTAGCTTTTGCTTCGATCCCCTTATAGGAATTGAAAACTTTTGCTCTAAGTGATGCTTCTTTCATTGTCTTGGTTTTGTCTGACTTTGTACTACAATGATGTCTTTGGAGAGTTAGGATTAGTATACTTGCCTCAACCAAACTTTCCATATAGTCCTTTAAGGTTGTAAGGTTGATACCATCCCGTAAGGTACGAGGACAATTTATTGTCCAGTATTCTTCGGGTTCATGTACTTGTCTTTCCCAATAACTCTCAACAACAAAACCAAGATTGGAAATTGGCAAGGTCCATAATTTAATTCTCTCATCCTTAAAGATAAGAAACACAAAGACATCTTGCAATTTTAGCATAGTTTGAAACCAAGTAGAGGAATCATCAATCTAAAACTCAATTCCCTTTTTGGCAACAATTGTATTTTCAAATAACCGATTTTGTTGGCCCAACATTTGCATAGTGTCATGGCTATCTCTTTGAGTCAAAGCAAAAGGGTGAACTTCCCATGTATTAAGATGGGAATTAGAAGAATGACAAACATCTATGACCTTAAATGCAATGTCCTTTTTCAGAAATGATTTTATATTCTTTTTGGTCCACTTTTGAGGTTCTCACATGTTGTAACTAATCCAATTAAAGAGTTTCCAAAAATATCACAGAGTTCTCTCACCATGGATCCTAGGTAATGAATACAAACTCTTGATTGTCATTGTTGACATCCAAAATGATAGCAAAATGTTGCATCCTCCATCATGATTAATTATGGAAGTGTTGTGAATACTAGGATCCCACTCCTTTGTACAAAGCTGATTTTTTATTTGAGTAAAGGGATCTAGGTGTCCTTCACTACATATCTTTTACTTCAATTAGCATCAAGCTCCTCAGGGTGACTATATCTATTTTCACTTCAAGTGTTGTGGGATGACAATATGGTGAATGCATCTATTGTTCTTCAATGTCCATGTTGGTCTTTCCAAGAGGTAAACCAAAAGTCTCCTTCTCATGACTACAAACTAACCAATCAACAAGCCCATTGGTCTTGGAATTAGGGAGTTCGAATGTCCCCTGGTAAACATCCATGTAGTTGGTATGTATCATCATGGAGTTTTATTGATAAATGTGCAATTCATCCTCATGGGGTTCAATCTTAGACAAAGCATTCCTCACAATAGCATAACTACTATTTTGCACATCATCACATGGTCCAATTATTTCCATACCTTGCAAATCACTTTTACATGGATCAATTACTTCCATACCTGAAAATTGAGTGGATGTTTCTTGGACATCATTTGCAATAATTGACACTTTTTCGACACACAATATTGACTCTTCTTCTTCTTTGGTTTTACCAACTTGTGATTTTAATTCTAACTTCTCTCTTGTTGTAATTAATGATTCTCTTGGATCTTGCTCCTTGATCTCCTCCTTAGCCATTTTTTTTATGTATTCATATAGACCTCTTTTGTTGGGAAACTGGTCCCTGAGTGCCTCTAGGTACTCATCAAAGGGAACACAAGCTTTTGCATGATTTGACAAACTTTGATATCAGTTAATAATTTTAAAGGCCTCAAGTTTGTACAATAATTATTGCATATGAATCATGTTTTCTTCCCTTTGTAGACCTTCAAGTCTTTTTGACTAGAGTGTATCCAACATTTTAGCTTTACCCCACAAGTTGGCAAGATCAAAGCTTTGATATCAATTGTAATGTCCCTTTCTAGAACATTTCTTACTTTTGCATATAAACAATAATTCTAACTCAAAATGATAGTTGCATCATATTTATAAACATGACTATCTAAAATTATGATTTTTTTTAATATTCAGATTTATAATTTATGACATAATTTTGAAAATAGAATTTATCTTGATTTTTTGCTATTATTCTCCTTCCAATTTGCAGCTATTCCCCTTGGATGATTGTCCCTAATATCTAGTCAAGTTATAGGTTTTCGTCCAATAACTTGATAGGAGAAGTTAAGGGTCTTCGTCTTTAAATCTCTCAATTTTCCTTGGAGGGGTTTCGTCCTCTTTGGCTGTAATATTCATTTGCAATAAGTCACAATATTCCTGTTCAATGGATTGATGTCTTTTCATGAAATGATCTTCTCCCATATATGTCTTATTTTTTGAAAGAGACAAACCTTTTCACACAACCGTTGCCCTTTAGTAAATTATAGTTTAATTTTAATTTGACTATGTTTATCTTAAATTGCTAGTATGATACCAGCGCCACTTTTATTAGCATTATCATCATCGATGATATTGGTGCCACTTTTCATTAACTTCTTATTGGCTCACATGTTGCAGTCTAGAGTTGAATTTCGGTGGGGGCATGCAAGCAATTTTTTACAATGTTTTTTTAAAAAAATGTTCATAACATTAAAAAACGACTGTTAATTATATCATGACAACACTACAACAGCCGTATAACATGACAACAGTGACAACAACAATTGTAGTATAACAACAATAAATATATCATGATTCAAATTCATAGTTAATGATATAAATTATATAACAATTAACTTTAACACGGGACATGTTGCCAATGTGGATTCGAGAAGAAGACAAAGACAACTACTTGGTGGAATGGCGCTTCTCTACAACATTACACGGTTGAGAAGAAATCTAATCAGCTAAGGAGCTTCTTTGAGGTGGTGGTTTCTGATTCACAAGTTGCTGGGGCTTCTGATTCACAGGTTGCTGGGGTTTCGGCTGGGGTTTCTCCTTCCTCCGCTGGGGAAGCTACCATGATAAATCATATTGAGCAAACGAGTAGACCGGTTTCTGTCTCTACTGATGGTGCTTCGTTTCCCATCTCTGGTTGCTCTCCGGTCATTTCCACACCTGTTCAGGCGAACTTTGATGTTACCTCTAGGGCTGCGGATTTTCATCCTCAGGAAATGATGGGCTGGCTTGGCAGGCTAAGGTGGCACAAGTTGAAGAAGGCTGGACTACTGTTACTGAAAAAAATCTAAACCCTCTGGGCCTTCTTTCGATATGACTCTTCGCTCCAACAAGCGAAACTCTAATTGTAAAACCTAATGGTGTTTGTTTGGGAGCTGGTTTTTTGTTGACTAGGCTGTCTTTTCTACAGTCTGGTCTTTTTGGTTGTTTTAAGCAGTTTGGCTTTTTGGTTGTAATGGGTTCCGGATCCCTTCAAAATCTGTTTTCCCAAATATCAAAAACAATAATTTGGATTTTTGACTTCATTGTTCTAGAAAGTCTCAAACTTCAAAATTCTTGATATGGTAGTAGAGTCAGTTATTGTTGTCAGTTGATAGATTAAAGGTGTATTGTCCATGGTTTGGTATAGTGTGGTATTGTGTGAGAAGTGCAGAAAAATGTTTTTTTTTGGAATGTCGTTGGCATGCAGACTTTTGTAGACACAATCCAACATCATTTTAACACTGTCATGTTATATTGTTGTTTATTAACTTATAGAAATTTGAGTCTCTCTCTGTCTATATTTATATATAATATATATAAAATTTTGCATATATTGCCATCCCCAAAAAATGGCCTTTGGGCTGTTGTCTTGAAATGCGTCCCCTGCCATCCCACTGTCCCTGTCTTGGAAATGCTATGGAATATAGGTTTTTCTCCTACACCTATCAAATCCTTTTAAAAATATAACTATTTAGGTCACATGCAGCAAGTAACCAAGTTTCTTCTTACTTCAAAATAGATTTTTCAATTTGATTTACATGTTAATTTCTTAATTTATGACATGTCAATGTCTTGATATTTATTTTTAAGTGAAATTGCAAATGTTAGCACCTTTATTCTTGGAAATGTTAATCGCACTCGTATTGTCATAGAAAATAGAGATGGGATGTTCATACTCTTACTTTGATGTCCTTCAAAGTTTGCTTCATCCATAAAACCTGTGTAACAAGAAACTGCTACAATGTATTCTGCTTTGGATGCAGATAAAGAAATAGACGCTTGTTTCTTACTCAACCATAAAACAAGATAATCTCGTAGAAAGAATGCACCTCCACTTGTGCTTTTTCTATTAATGTTTCTGGCCCAATCTACATCTATGTACGTTGCGAGGGTGAAATTTTCACCTTTTGGATACCACAATCCAAAATCCATAGTGCCCTTAAGATATTTGAATATCTTTTTTACTGTATTTACATGTGTTTCCTTTGGTGCATCCTGAAATCGAGCCACATACCCAACTGCTTGCATAATATCAAGTTGTGTAGTTGTTACATACAATAAACTTCCAATCATAGATTTATACAAAGTTTGATTAGCTTCAGGAGATTCATCATCCTTGCTCAACTTGCATCTTGTAACCATGAGGGTACTCACAGGATTGCAGTTCTCAATTTTGAATTTCTTCAACATCTCCTTAATGTATTGGTTTGAGAAATAAAAATGTCGTTATTTGATTGTAAAATTTGCAAACCAAGAAAGAAAGTGATGTAGATCAAGGAGGCAACCTTTCCACAATCACAATTTGAGCAAATTCAAACAAACTTTCTGCCCTTATAAACCTATCTTATCAACTTTTAACAATTTCATCCAATTTGCCTTGTAGCCATCCAAACAAAGATTTTTGTTCATATCTTTCAGAAGAAAATCCAAACGCATAAAAGAATGGGAATTTTAGATACCCATTTAGACATAATTTTACATATCTCAAAATCACATACCTTTGTTTTGGAACATATTCTCCAAATAATTGTTGCAACGTTGTCCCCTTAAGCCAATTACGCCTATTTTGCAAAGCAAGTACCAACCAGATTCTCTTTCAACCCCAAAACTTTATTCCAACCCTCTCAACAGGACTCATATAGACTGAAACAACCACTTTTTTCCAAAGAAACACTCACTCATTCACCAAAACACAAAAACCCTTGCTTTAGGCTTATTTTATGCTTGAAACATGAGGGTTTATTGAAAATCAATACCCTAGGCCCAATCTCACCTTACCACCGCTTCAAATATATCAAAATATGCCTGCACATGCTTAATAAAACATCTCCCAAACTCCAGCAATTCAATTTCATCGAACTACAACTTCTAGCCATCCACTTTGAACCAAAAACTCATAAAAATCACTTAGGGCAGCAACCAAAACCCCTCCAAACACCTTTCCTGCTCCTAAAAGCCATTATAACACCTAAATCTATCCTATTTCATCCATTCAACCAAGTCTTAAACTAATCTACAGCTGTAATGGGTGATTAATCCATTTTATTCACTTTCAAACCCTTAATTCTGAGTTACAAACCCACCTACAGTAAAATGACTGTAAAAACCACAAATCTCAATGAAAACTCTTCAAACCAGAACCAAATTGAAGCTACTTCATGTTTCCATCAATAACACTTGCAATTTGGATAAAAAAACAAACTGATTGGGGTTGTACAATGGCCTGCAACAACAATTTACCAGAAATTTCTAGAAAAGCATGGTTTTATTTATGGTTTCCACTTCAATACAAGACTCCAGAACCAAACTTCGACCCACACACCCTATATTTAAGCCTTACACAACCAAAATAAACTAACAAAATGTCCTCAAACTGACTTTCAACTTACATGACCGTTGAACTTCTCTTAGTTTGCATTTTTGCACTTTTTACAACTTTTCAAAATTGCATTTTACAAGTTTTACAACTTCTTAACAAGAGGACTCCAAACTTACCAAATGGACTCAATGCATCATAAGATGGTCTATTATGACCTTGTTAAATGATTAAAATACTCAAACTCCTAGAAACCAACTTAAGACCCTACATGACCAAACTTACAGAATTGAACTAACATGGTGCCCCTGCACCAGAAAGACAACTCACCAAACATAGACATTCCAAACTCCTTTTGCATGTTAATGGAAAATTCTTATAGACATTTCAAACTCCTTTTGCATGTTAATGCCAAATTCTTGACACATCTTTTCATTGTTGCCTCCAAAAATAATATCATCAACATAAACAACAACAATCAACATGTAATCACCTTCATTCATGACATGGAGATTGTTGTCCGCAATACCTCTTTTGAAGCCTTACTACTATATAAATTTGTCCAATCTTGCATACCAAGCTCTAGGGGCTTGTTTTAGCCCATAAAGTGCCTTCCTTAGCTTGCAAACATAGTTCTGATTTTCTGAAATAATAAATCCATGAAACTGTTTAACATAAACTTCTTCCTCCAAGTTTCCATTCAAAAAGGCTGATTTTATGTCTATTTGATAGACTTTTAAATTTTTAAAATTAGCAAGAGTTGAAGAACATTCTTATGGCTTCCATTCTAACAACTGGAGCAAAAGTCTCTTCAAAATCAATACCCTCAATTTGAGTGTATCCCTTGCATACAAGTCTTGCCTTATTCCTTACAACTTGCCCATCTTCATTCAACTTATTTTTAAACACCCATTTAGTACCAATTACATTTTTATCCTTGGGTCTTGGAACAAGTTCCCAAGTTTCATTCTTCTCAATTTGATTAAGCTCCTCTTCCATGGCCTCTATCCTATACTTATATTCAGCTGCTTCTTCGAAGCTCTTAGGTTCAATTGTGGACAACAAGGATATGTCTTCATCTTCTGAATAATTTACCATCCTTCTTGTTGTTCTTGTCCTACCATCTTCTATTATCAAATCTTCTAGATGATTCCTTTGTATAAACTTAGATGGTGTCTTTGTTGGTGCTTTTGATGGTGTCTTCTACTCATTCGTTTCAACTTCTTTTTCTTCCTGATTTTTTTCGTCTTCATTGCACTCTACATTTTGATCATCAACCTCATGTATCTTTTCTGGAAGATTTCTTTCTTCATCAACTTTCATGTTTGCATTTTCAACAACTTTGTGCAGCCTTTTATTATAGCATATGTAGGCTTTACTCTTTGAAGAGTATCCAAGAAAAATTCCTTCATCTGCTCTTGGATCGAAATTTCCTAGATTTTCTTCATCTCTTCTTATATAGCATGGACAACCAAACACTTTAAAGTACTTCATAGATGTTGGCCTACCTTTCCATAATTCATATGGAGTCTTGCTACCATTTACTCTTATTAGACCACGGTTCTAAATATAAACATCAGTATGAATTGCTTCTTTCCAAAAAGAATCGAGAACCTTGGACTCATTTAGCATGCTTCTAGCCATCCCTTGAAATGTCCTATTTTTCCTTTCAACTACACCATTTTGTTGTGGTGTTCTTGCAATTGAAAACTATCTTTTTATGCCATGTTTTTCACATAAATTTTGAAATTCACTTGAAGTGAATTCTCCTTCTCTATCTGATCGAAGACATTTGATCTTCTTGCCAGTCTCATTCTCCACTAAGGCCTTGAATGCCTTAAATTTTTCAAGAGCTTCAAATTTTTCCTTCAAGAAAGCAACCCAAGTCATTCTAGAAAAATCATCAATTAATAACATAAAATATCTTTCACCTTACATACTCCTTGTTCTAGTTGGCCCACATAAATTTGTATGAATCAACTCTAGAAGCTTTGATGTAGAATACTCCTTGGACTTGAAGCTTCCTCTAGTTTACTTCTCGAATTGACATTCTTTACAAATTATGTTTGAAGGTTTTGAGAGCTTTGGCATATCTCTCACTGCTTCCTTGTGGCTGACCCTAACAAGGTTGTCAAAACTTAGGCGCCCCAATCTCTTATGCCACAACCAACTTTCATCTTCTTGAGTCATACAACACTTTTCACTTTTGAGGCCATTAAGAATGTAGAGATTGTTGCTTGCTCTACTAGCTTCAGCAATGCATCTACCTCCTTTGCTTATTTCACATAATTGAAAGTAAGAGTGTGTCCTTGGTCACACATCTGGCTCACACTAAGAAGATTGTGTTTTAAACCTTCAACATAAAACATTTTCAATTTTTTTTCTTCCATCATCTAAAACAAGAGTGCCTTTACTTGAAATCTTAGCTGAAGCATTGTCTCCAAACCTTACTATTCCATCATCCGTTGTCTTCAAAGTGAGAAATTTGCTTCTGTCACCTATCATATGTCTTAAGCATCCACTATAGCTGTTTGAACAATCATATAATTTTCTTTTTCTTCTACTTTCTTCTTTCTCCAAACTTTTGAATTTTCTTCCTTTTGTTTTGTTTAGGAGGCTCTGCAATATTACTTCTACAAACCTTTGTAGTATGACCAAAATTATTGCATTTGTAGCATATGACATTAAAATTCATTAAAGGGGAAAAAGAATTTAGATTCTTATTCATGAAACCTTGATTTTGTTCTTGTTCCATGCAAGATTATTTCTAGGATATTCTGCATAATCCCTAGGTCTGATTGAAATTATTTCTTCCATGTACCCTACATTCCATAGCCTTGTGACCAAAATGATTGCATAAAAAACAATAGCCATAAAAAGAGTTATAAAACTTGGTTCTTTTAGCTTGCTTGAATGGAAGAGGTTTTTTGAAGACATTATTTCTAACTTAAGAATATGAGTTTGCCTTCTAACTTTCTTTTACCTTGTTTCATTCACTTTTGAGACTATCCACATAGCTTTTATGTTTTTCTTCATTTGTTTTCTTGGATATTTCTTTGAAACTTTGGCCTTCTTCATATCCAAGGCCACTTTTATCAAATGTAAACTTTTGAGAATTGATGATCTTGCTCAAAGTTTCTGAACTCTTTTCATTCTTCAAATCCCTGTTTGCTTGAGCCACAACTTTGTCCAATTGCTTCCTTAGAGAAACAATTTCATATTCTAGTTGTTCACAATTTTCTTCTTTCATCTTCAATTGATTTTTCACTTCTTCCTCAATTCTTTTGGCCTCTTCAATCTGAATTTTCAAATCTAAAATTTACTTTTCAGCTTCCTCAAAAGCTTGTGGTGCTTTATCCTTTGATTCATTGTCTTCTTGAAGCTGTACTTTCAATTTTGAATTTTTTCTTTTAAGATTTTCAATCTCATTATATCAAAGAAAAGCTCTTCTTCAAGATCTACACCTTCATCTTCTTCATTAGTCCTATTTTTTAAATCTTCCTTCTAATCATCTTTTTCTTCTTTTGCCATAAAGAGTGTTTCTTCTTTTTCACTAGAAGACTCTCCATCACTATCTTCTAATGAGCTGATGTAATCTTGGAATAAAGACTCTTTTGGATTTTTGAAAATTCCCTTTCTTCTCTTGATAACCCTTCTTGTAGTATTGGGGTTTTTTCTCATTATTGTTGCTCTCACTCTTTGCATATGGACATTTGGAAGCAAAATGTCCTACTTTTCCGCAACCGAAGCATTTGAAAGGTAACTTACCTTTGTATTTCCCCAATCCCTTCTTTAGTCTTCTCATGAAGTGAGCTTCTTTTTCATTTAAATCATCATTGTCACTTGGTTCATGCTCCTTATTTTTTCCTTTTCTTGAAGCTTTGAAGGCTGCCTCCTTTTTGGATGTTTGATCAATGGTTCTCATCTCATAGACAGTTAGGATCCCATGCAACTCATCTTTCATTAGATTGTCAAGATCTCTCATTTCTTCAATGGAAAAAACCTTTGCATCAAATCACTAAGGGAGGGACCTTAAAACCTTTTGCACAACTTTGGATTCTTCGATCTCTTCACCAAGACCTCTAATGGTATTGGCTATCTCATCCACATGAAGTAGGTATTAAGCAATATTTTCTTCTTCTTCCATTTTGAGGCCTTCAAACCGTCCTCTGCGAGTTTGAAGCTTTTCCTTTTTAACTTTGTCATCTCCTTGATAAATATTTTTCAACTGATCCCACATTCCTTGTGCAGATTTGTAGTGCATCACCTTCATGAACTCAGATTTGGACAACCCACAAAGAATAGTGTTCTTGTCCTTGGCATTACATTCACAAAGCTTCTTTTTAGCAACATCAGTTGGAGAAGTTGCAGGAGTTGTATAACCATCAACAACAGATTGTCAAATATCAAAACCTAAAGCACTCAAATACGTTTCCATTCTTATGCTCCAAAACGCATAATTAGTTCCATCAAAGAAAGGTTTCCTATTTGAGGAGAAACCATATCCATCATGACCAGCCATGTGTGCTTCTCAAGCTCTACCTTCTAGCTTGTTAGGTTTATTTTTGAAGAAACCAACTCTAGTACCAATTGAAAAGCGCACATTTATTCTAAGAGGGGGAGGGGAGGAGGGATGTCGGGGGGTGAATCAGTATAAGAGCAATTTAAACTTTTAAAAATTGAATTTGATAGTGCAAATGAACCATAAGCAAAATGAACACTAGTTTTACGTGGAAAACCCTTTTGGGAAAAAAACCACAGCAAAAAATTTGCTTTTATTAATAAGTAGGCACCAACCTATAGAAGACACCAATCTTCAATTACAAAAGTGAGCACCAACCCAGTACATCAAAAATGATAGGCACCAACCTTCACACTTATAGGTATAATATACTTTTAATGAAAGACAAATAACAACAAATCCCTTCTTTAAATCAGCTTCTTCAAAAACTGAACTTTATCTCTGTACTTATCTTCTTGTCCAATTCTGCCTTTTACACCATTGTTCTCCTTCTAATGGCGGCCTTCTTTCTCCTGTCTGTTGCACTGCTTTTTTTTTTACTCACCTTGTTTTCTATCTAAAAAATATAGCATTAATCTCCTTTTATAAAATTAAACCTATAAGGCGCTTTTTAATTTTTGCATGCATTAGTTTATGCATGCTATCTTTCTTTTTGCATACTGTTTTTTTTCTGCTTTTTTAATGTTGGCGCTGCTTTTTTGTGTTTGACTTAACTATGCTTTTTCTGCTTTTTTATGTTGTCGCTATTTTTTTTGCATGCTTGACTTAACTCCACTGCATGTTGGCTTAGCTCCACTGCATGTTGATTTAACTCCACGTTTCATGCAACTAACCATAAGTGGGTTTCATACAATTTATTCTAAAGTGGCACTGCAATGGGGAATATATCTATGCATGTTATTTATATATTGTTGCACGTTTCCTTTTCCTCATCAATGACAATTTTCTAACATGATATTGGTATGAGTCATGCAATCCAAAACTAAACTTAGATGAATCAATGTGCAAATTAAATGCATTTCACAGTTAGTAGAGTCCAAAAGAAAGGATGAATTACACCTGTATCAAGTTCGATGATGAAAGTGCTATTAACTATCAGTTCATTACAATTAAATATGTTAAGACACGTCATTTGTTTAGACTTGCAGTTGATAGAAGGTGGATTAGAAAGTTCTTTTAAGCCCATACACTTTAGTGGAACTTAAGATTAACTAAACTATACAGTGGGATCAATTTAAGACTTAAAAGGATACAGTGCTATAGATTCTAACAAAAAATTATTACAAAATAACCATTACAATAAATGCACATTTAAAGCAGAGATATGCATTTGAAGTAACTTAGCATGAAGGTGATGAAGCATCAAAGGGTCAACGGCTATTGGTAGGTTAGGACCTGAAGAGAAGGTTAAGCAAAACCTGAGGATCTAGTTTAATTACTTGGTTGACAGGAGGGAGTATAATGTTTTGCACAGTGATCTTTTAAATAATGCATATAAAATTTACTCTAAAGTGTTAAGTATACAGTCTCAATTGCAGTTATCTCATTGCAAAAAGTTAATGGGATTCTATTGTAGTTCTAACTGCGTAATGACATTATCTCTCTGATTTATGCCAGTTTTGTCATATATCTCAAGAGTTGAGGCATTGCATCAAATGATACAATATTACAGTCGTTCCTTTTGCAACTGTTAATCATGACTCAAACCAATTTCTGTGAATTAGTTTCACGTGACTATATTGTGCTAATTTTGTCCTGTAATTGGCTTATAAGCAGGATATCTGGGAATAATATGGTGACTATTACTAGCGTTTATAAATTTCTACATATAAGTTAATAACAGCATTTTTGTTGTCTGCCTATTACAGCTGGGGTGCACAATTGACTATTAATGCCTAATTATTGACTTACTGGTCTTTTCCTTGCTGTAAATCATCTCTGTTCATTATCACTGACAAGAGTACATTTTAATTGCTGCTTTCACTTTGTTCTTGGGTGTGTTGGGACATTTCTATTTATAAAAAGTACACTTATCAAATACATTCCATGTGTCCTTATTCAAAGAAGCAATTTATGGTACCCAAACAGTAGATCAGCAGGCTTTTGGCAGTATAAAAAATGTACTGTGCAACTTCTTCACCGTCAAAAATCACTTCAGCAATTTTAGAAGTGCACTTGTTGTAGAAAGTGATCAATGATGGTACTTAGTAATTACTATGATCTATAGCTTAGATTTCTATGAGAGGGGCAGATGATTTTTTGTTAGTATGGTAATAAGGTTTGGTTGTGTCCTTGTGCTGCAACACTGAAATCTTCTAAACCAGTCAAATCATCTATTCTTTGCTAGAGTTCGATTTGTATCTTCCCTTGTAACTTCTATTGCACATGACATTTTCTTAGGAATGATTTGCGTGCAGAATCAATAGCATTTATTTTATCTTGCAATCTGTGGGTTCCCATAATTATCTTTTGTAATTAACAGACCTCAAAGATTTCCCATCTGGTAACAGTTCGCCTAAAGAGGGCTTTGTCACAGCTTCCTCCAGCCTCATTGGGGGTTTCTCTGCAGATGACAAATTGTTTGCATACGTTGTTCCTCAAATTCATGTTGCAAGACAGATAATACATTAAAAAAATTGTATTCTGCCTCGGTATTTGCTTTTTCAGTTAACAGATGTCCATTCACATTGATTGTGCCTCTGTACAGTACATCCACCTAGTAATACAAACACGTGCACACTTTACCCATAAAGTTGGACATCAATTATGTATATTCGACATATTACATGTTTCAAGACATAGATGTTCCTCAGCAGATGCTCATCTTGTGGCAATTCTGTCATCTGAAGCAATGCAGTTACCTTCGACCCTCTTTTGCAGTTCCATATTTTAGGCTGAATGTCTCATGAATTGTACAACTGTCAAGTTTGATTTGAGTGGAAATTACAGTGAAGCAAAGCGAGAACAGATAAACACAGTGAGTATAAAATTACATAAATTCTAATAAGAATTTAAATGGTCAGAATCCTATCAGACCAACTTAATACATACAAAAAACAATTGCCATGGTCTGCCTCGGATATTTGCTTTTCTAGGTACTAGATGTCCATGCCTGTTGGGGGTGCAGATTCCTTGTGTGTCTGCTCACTTCATCTAACTAGTAATACGAAGATATGCACTGTCTATAAAGTCAAACATTAATCGTTGATATTCAACATATTGCATGTTGGCAAAACACAGATACTCATCTTCTAACAATTCTGTCATCACCCTAAGTAATGAGGTTAGCCTGCAACTTCTGTTGCAGTTGCATATTTCAGGCTGAGTCACACATGAATAGTACAACTACTAAGTTTGATTTGAGCTGGAACATTACAGTTAAGCATATAGAAAACAGACAAGTACAGTGAACATAAAATTATATGAATACTAACAAGAATATTGGCATTTTAATGTTACATAATCAAATAGAAGTGCATGGGCCCTATGGGAGAACAAAATCAAGCCATTGTGATAAATTCATAAAATAAACAACCTCTATTTTTGGAGTGCCCTCCTTATAAGTCCAAGTCATATGCTTACCTCAAACTTGCATTAAATATTAAACTACCATCATTGACCATGTGCATAACAATACGACAGGACTGGACTTATATCACCACATTTAGATTCCAGTGTTATTGCATCAAATGGGACCAACTTTACCCTTCACTAATGCTGACCATTGCATTCAAGCATTGTGCTTTTTACACTTGCTCTATTATGGCTTCGTTTAGACAATTTATATAAGTTTCTTCTCGAAACTCTTTGAAGATGAATGACTCAGTTCTGCTGTAGGTCCTTAGTTGAATAGGATATTTCTTCTGGCTTATCCTGTAGTCTTTTTGAGTTTTGTTAGCAATATATCTGTCATCTAATTCTGTAGTTTTGCCAAATGCTTCTCAAAACATCTGTCATGCATTCTTTTTACTTCTCTTCCTTTGGGCCTGCTAATGAATCCTTCAATTATGAATTATTTTTGAAAGGGCATCTTATGCTTCTCTTGCATTGCCCTCAAATACTGAATAAACAGCCTGAACATCACCACACCAAAAGTTGCTTTAAGTATCCATGATCGGAGCTAATATGGGATTACTATATAGCTCACGTGCTGAACATTTGATGAATGCCTGATATACCTATAAAATTGTTGATTTCCTGCCAAGCCTTCTCTTGAATTTCCTGCATTGCCTTGCAATCATCATTCTCAGCATATTTTTTTGCCAACTCTGAACAATGTGTGATTTTCTGAGCACCAAGAACTTCTGCTCGCTATTCCACCTTTGTTGTTCACTAATGAGCATGTTATTCCTAAAGCATGTACCTCTCATGGCCACATCAACCATCTTATGGATTACACTTCTGAGTTCTTTTCATAAAGAAATTGCACTCATCCTGTTCCTATTAATCTCCTCTAATCAATGAGGACATACTTGGTCAAATAGAATTAGAAACTAATGTGTTCGACCCTTGCCCACTAGTTGGGTGCACATTGAAATACAGAGAAGTATGTGTTCCACTTCCACTAAAAATGCTTCTCAACCGTTTTACTGGGAAAAGAACAATGACCATCAGATCTTGAAGAATAGTCATCCTGTTATGCTCTATATAATTGGACATCTAACCTTTGGCTGCAACACAGCGTCAGAACTAGTGGCACCTAACAATTTCCCTTAGTGTATCTTAGCTCCCTTATCCATACTCAGGAAACATAGAATCAATAGATATGTCTTTCACTGTCCATGCAAAATACATCCTTCCATGTAAGATACACCCACCCACCATAAAGCTCTACAAGAAATTTAAAATCATAAATGAAACAGAAGTATCCTGCATAAAGCTCTACAAGTTGTCTGTTCCAGGACTTTTTATATAGTTTGGCATTACATGGATGCTCTGTCCCAGGATAGTCAAGTGCATCGTTATCTTCAATCAGGCCAATCATGTATCATGCAATATGCGAATGTCCTAAAGAGTTATCCTACAAGACACAGTAGGTCCACCCACTGGATTAAGGGCACTTACTCTATTGACTTGAATTAGCCAATGAATATTCTAGGACTTTAAAATGCATGCTTTTGCTCTAATCCCCTGTTCCAAACTCTGTCCAGATCACCTAGACTTTTCTTTTATGGCTTAGGATAGGGTAGTCATGCACAATCCCATAATCAGGGAAGCGATATAACCAAATATAAATTTTAGGGTGTAAAAGGAAATAAACCATAATTCTGTTTAGTATACATGTAAAACAGTTGCATAAATGAGGTGGACTCGAGGGATTTTCTTACAGGTTTTAAACCTTAAACAGGGTCAATAGCAGTACATATGTAGTACACTTAAGGTCTGTAACAGCAACACTTGGTAAGACCTGGGCTAAACCTCTACCATCTTCAGGGTTTAATTGGGGATGAAACCTGCTGCAAAAGGGAAAATTGGTGATGCACGACAGGAACAAGCTGTTAGCTGAACTCAAGCCTGAGAACGCAAATAAAGTGTTTTACCTGCTCGCGTTCTTGATGCTTGATGAAATTATTTTTCAGTTTTTATTTTTGCTAGTGTAGACACCAAAAATTGTCTGCACCTGACTACACTTGACTTTATCCTATCCCAACGTTAATTAAATAAAGCTAATTATTTTATTAACCTTTTCAACCATCTCTCAACCATTGACTAAATCCTTAATCTCTTTTCTTTTTTGGAGGTCACCCTTTTTCCTTTGACCCTTGATACCCTCACGAGGTATCCGACTTCATCCTTTTCTGACACCTTGGCAAAATAATGGGCTACACCCTTTTTCGATGCCCTAATATGGTATCAGACTTCTCCCATTTTTGATACCTCGGTTGGAGGTATTAGACTCCATCCTTTTCAGATACCTAGACGAGGTATCAGACTTCATCCTTTTCTGATACCCCAATATCAGACTCCATCCTTTTCTAAAATAACCTAACAAGGTATTGGACTTCTCACCTCTTTGATACAACCGATATTGGACATCTCACCTTTGTAATATGCCTGATATTGGACCTCATTCTTTTCTGATACCCCAACAAGGTATTAGACTTCTCACCTCTTCAATGTCTCGATTTCAGACCTCATCCTTTTGCAATACCCCAATAAGGTATCAAACTTCTCACCTCTTCGATACCTCAATATTAGACACCATCCTTTTCCAATACCTAATGAGGTATTAAACTTCTCACATCTTCGACACCTCGGTATCGAACTTCTTGCATCTTTGATACCTTGATATTGGACTTCTTTCATTTTCAATGCCTTGACAAAGCTGTCGAACTTCTCCCATTTTCAACACCCCAACAAGGTATCAAAAGATTTCTTGTTTCCATTGCCTCTTGAAACCCTGACAAAGCCATCATTCTTCTAGAAAATCCTAACCCTCCATTCCATATACATGGATCTTAATCTTGACCGTTCTCTTGCCATGTGTCCTTAGCCACTCCATGCTCACACATGTGAGAATGCTAACTCAACTCACTCCATGCTTCTACATGTGTGAGCAAGCTAACTTGGAGGGATGCTAATCCTTCATCTCACTCCTTGACCTTGACTCATTTCCACTTCTTTGCTCACACGTGTGAACATATCTCCCACACATGTCACTTTGCTCACACGTATGAGCATGCTTGGCCTTCCACCTCACATGCCACTTGCCTTTTTCTCATTTAATCCTACACCTTGATCAAATTCCATCCCTTGATCTTGGATCTTCCTCTTCTCAATCCATATATCTCAAATCCTAGCCCTCCATTCAATCTTGCATCTGGACCCTCCATTGTTCTCTTGGAAAAACTATTTAATGGAGGCTTGCCCTGCCATTTGTATGAGCTAATTATCCATCCATTCCCTTATTCTATCAAATTGATGATATGAGTAGAAATAGCAATGACATACCATTCGCTTAGAGCATATCAAAAAGTCAACAATGAAGGCATAAATGCCATTTTGTTTTGTTCTTATCTTGCATTTGTTTATTATCTTCATTGTTTTGCTCTCAGATTTTGTTTGGGTTTTAGATTTCTGTTTGCTACTAATCCACATTTGGTTGAATCTCATTTGAAAGGTTCACATCTTTAGCGACTCTGCTCTGTATTTTTATCATTCCAAACTCGTTTTTGGAGCAAGATTGTTTATGTAGGTGAAGGAAAGTTTAGTGAAAGTTATTTGCTTGGAAGTAATCTCTGGTTTCGCTTCCATTGACCTTTGTTTTGTAGGTTCCATATTTATCAGATAAGGGCATTTCAACGTGAGGTCGTAGAGTTTTATTTTACATTTGCTAAACTGTATTTGCTTAAAAGTTTTTAACGCCTTTTTTTAATCTGCCAGTTGCCTTTGCTTAAACATTTTGAACACCTTTCAGGGTATACTATTTTGTTTCGTTGTCTCCACATAATGTTGTATTCACGTCTTCCTGTTTTGGATCATTGAGCAAAGTTAACTTCTCAACATCTTCTATTCCATGCTCCTTCAATTTGTTTCGTAGATCGTCCTTTGTCCAAGCCCTGCTAATGTAACATCCATAATGAGTTTCGCTGTCTTGGCCTCGTGTCACTCCGTATTCCTTCATGTTTACGTATGGATTCTTAAGCCCCGTTGTAGCCTTTTCGGGCTTGCTCAACAGTTGCATGGAAAGGAAGTATGGCAGCTTGTTAATGATTTATACGAGGCGTGGGTTATTGCACGTATTAGTAAAGATTGATCCTTAAATTGCTATACAATTTTAGTTTGCAAAGTCTTCATAGCATCATCTGCTATCTCCATTGTAGAGTGTGCCAATACCAACTTCACTAAGAGGAATAATAGCTGAAAGAAAATTGCTCTCCTCCTTATCCTGTGCTAATTTCTTAAGATCTTGAGATGGCTTTTTATTAAACTCCACTATACAACCATATCAAGTTGCACGACCTGGGTTGGTGGCAAATAAATTTCTTGTCATTTTGTCAAACAGTTAGCTATGGTTCACATTCCCTTTAGCAATGTGACCTCCTCTATACGAAGCATTATATCAAACAATTCAATGCCAAACAACTTGGTCGATGCTTCATTATCTTTTGGTATTTTGTCAAATAGTCCACGTGCTTACCTAAAGCTAACCATAGCCTCTATAAAGTCATAATCTATATCCAATAATTCACTTACTTGGAACGTGTATAGTCACGGCTTATGACTGAAAATCTCACTTCTTTTGGCATTTTGTGGTGATCCATATGGTTGAGATTCTTCATATTTTCCTTTAGGAGCATTTTGTCAAACAATTCTCGTGCTTCCTTAGGGATTCATCATTTCCTTACAACATTTGGTCAAGCAGCTTGTGGTCTTTAAACAATTTTCATATTGGTTGATTTCATGCATATTTTCTTTCGCCCAGAGTCTTGCTTCTACTGTTGTTGGGGATGGCGGATGACGACCATGGTTTTGTCTTTTCATCTACCTAAACAAGTTGCGACAACCTAATTTTTAGTCTACAATCAAAAGATTTGCTAAACCTCTTTCATCTACCTCCTTTGTGGGGAGCAAGGAGAGAGATGAAGTACAAGGGGATTATACCTCACCCATATGTTTGCAGATGGGCTTGAACTTCATAGATGTAGGCCTTATGAACTCTTGTGCTATATAGAGGATACCTCTAGAGATATTTGTTTCACCTAACATAAGACCATTGACTATCTTTTCTTATGGTGCAGTGGACACCAACTATGTTTGAGAAGTTATCCATATTGTATTTTGGGCAAGGCTTTAGCCTCCAAGGAAAGGGGTGCATATAGGGTCCATGACTTTGCATTCCCTAGCTATTCACACCCTTAGTAGATGGTATATACTTGTGAGTGCATGAGAATTGGTAATTATTTATTGAATAATTTTAGCCTTGTTGTTGTGTCTTCTTGATTAGGTGTCGAAGTGATTGCTTGCAAACTTTCAAACTATCAAGTTTTTTAAAACGAATTGTGTGTTCGAAAAATTATCCAAATTAATATCCATGAAACAAAAATTTGAAGCTATCTTGATTAGTAGTTCATCATCCATTGTTGTAGCCCAACCTTAGGCCAAATCACTTCACCTTCCCATCTTACCCTCATTGTTAGGAAATATTGCATTTAACCCATGATCTTAATCCATTTCCTACATAACCCATGAAAGATAAACATGCATACAAGTAACCACAATGCATAGATCAAATAGACAAGCCACAAGATAACATAAGATATACCTTGGGAAAACTCTCAATAGGGAAAAACCCAACTTTCAAAAGCATCCATACTCCATCATATTATTCAACAATAAAGCAATATGAGAGTTGCAATGAATATCTCTGAAGCATCAAGTCCTCCAATGCATTCTTATGTGTCTAAGCATTAATCCACACATCCCATGTCATGCTTCACAAATGCACTCCTCAAAAAGACTCAATAATGATAGCCAACCCACTCAGCCAACCTAAACCACTACACGTGTTTGCTTTTATAGACACAAGCTCACACAAAATACAAATACTGGTAAGGTAAATCCATGTACCACAAAACCATGTGAATACAAAACCACTAACCCCTTATTTAATATTACATACTAAGACATCACTTTATTTAATATTTCTCCAATATTAAATTATTATCACATGTCTCCCACACATTAAATAATAATAATACAATGTTATAATACAACATCAAGTGGTCCTCAAATAATTACCTAGTGTGATTATCCACACCACCAAGGTGCATCAAAACTAAATAATTATTTAATTACAACATTATAATAAATAAATTTATGCAATGGTGTACAACACCATATCTCAACATTCTCTCACTTGTTGTATACATTGCATAAGGGATCAATACATGAAATACATCATCATAGCCATACATGAAATCACATGAATCTATAACATGCTCTTGTGCTCCATCAAGATACCTATAATAAGAACAAAGTGACCACCAACTCAAGAAAGAACTCCTCTCATCCTCCAACGTGCCACCTATGGAAGAAAAAGAACATGCCAAGGTAAAAATGCACCAATCCAAGAACACAAGCATCAAATTCAAGTGATAACAAAGACTCTAACCAAGTTGTTGTCATGAAGGAAAAACCCACACGATCGGAAATAGCATCCACAACACATGTTAATACATCCAACCATCCATACCTCCAAGGTATCAATACATTAGTAAACTTATGCCAAGAACATATGCAACCCACAAACCACAATCAAGCTCCATGTATCAAACCTATCAATGAAGAACATACATATCCAGGAACTCCCACTACATAAGTAATGTCAAAACATATCAAGTCTACCAATCAACACTATATCAGGGTGTGATAAGTAAATCAAAGCATGAAGTACCAAGAACAATAACAATGATCCACACATGCAACCCAAATAGTTGCATAATCTCTCACAACATGTTGTCACCATCCTCCCCAAACCATGAACATCCAGGAAGGAACCATGAAGAAAGAAACCTGTAAACCATAATGTCCTTCTACCAACACCTCAAAAGTGCAATACTGTGTCAAGTATGATCTCCTAATAACCCCAACTGAAAAGCCTCGACAACATCCATAACAGTCAATCTCATAGATCAAGTACAACATATGCATCAATGTAATAATTCCAACATGGATTTAAGCCTCTCTAATCAAGAAGATCAAACTCAAAGTAACCATCCCCAATACTAGAAATTAGCCCATAAACCATCTCCTAACAATTGTCATCAAAGAATGATATCATAACCTCAAATGCACAAGGCAATAACCATGCCATAAAATCCCTCAAAATGAATCCTCCAGAACTAACTAACATAGCTCAAGATCCATATTTATGAAAGATAAAGCATGTAAACTCATGCTAAACCATCCCCAAATGAGTATCCAACTCAATCACCATGAATCAACCCAATACCATGAGAAATCAAAACACGAACCATAACACATCTAAAAGACATAATGGGCAAATACCTCTCAAATAATAAGCTACCAATTAGACCAAGAGTGGAAAATGAGAATGCTCCTCCAGGATAACCAAGCCATCATGACTCACTCCAAGAGTAATCTCCTCTATCGGTCCATCATGAACTCATGTCCATACCCAAGTGAAAGCTCCTCGGTCTTCCTACTGAAACCTCCAAAGAGTAACTGTCTCAAGCAATTGTCTCTAATCACAATAGAACTCCAACCATCACCTACATCTCTAAGTATCCACGAGCACCTGTAACTAATCAATCCATGCCAAACTCCAAATGCAACATAGCACCACCATGAAGTAATCCAACAAATGATCAATGTACCCAATACAAAGATAGCTACTAGATCAATGTCAAAGTTCCAACCGCAAAATCAAGAACCTATCATAACAACATGATCTAACCATCTCCTCCTAGGAGATCACATGCACCATAACATACATCTTGGCCTCAAGAGAACCCATACCATGCCAAAACTCTAAGCTAGCATCAAGAGTAAACCATGACATAATATCAAACATACTCTAAACCAAGAAAACATATCTCCAATCACATGAAGATAACCATACCCAATGATGCATCCATGTCACTGCTAACAACTCCCACTGAACCGTGATAAGAGCTACACATGACATCATGACAACCATCTCCTCCATGAAGATCATCCATGTCTACACTCACTCAACTGCAATTTCAATAACATACAAGTGAAACCAAGATCTCCAAGCCAAGAAGATACATACAACCAACATCAAAACATCACAAACCAATCCAACACCGCCAAGTCATCAATGTCAAAATCTCCCACTAAAAGTGTATAACCAATGAATGTAACAAGCTATCATGACATCATGATCAAACCACATGCTACAAGTCCAATAAATTGACTAATCAAGTACTCAAATCGTCCATCCTCCCAATCCCAAATCAACATACCAATGTACAAATGACCACAGACAAGGCCAACTAATGAAATCTGCAACAACAATGAATCAAACTTGGTGGATATAGACAGTCCACATCCAAGTCATCCCATTGCAACTAAATGGGTGATCAATCCATACAACTACATAACTCATAGATCCAACCATTGAAACATGCAAACTCATTATCACATTAGTAACCTGCAAATTGAAATATCAAAGAAGATAATCCTGTAGACATCAAGGCTCAAACACCAAATCAACCACTAATATGATTTTCCAACTATGTCCACAAATGAGTAATCATAGTCAAGGAACCAAATAAGCATCAAGAAGATAAGACCAATCTCCTAACATCAAACCATATCACCACCAAACACCACATACATGATCATGTCATTCCAATGCATCAAATGTACCTCCATACCCATGACACCATAATCGTAGCCATCATTGTATCTACACTCAACTATCACCCATACAAGACTCCAAGCCTTAAATCATGTGCAACCATGTCCTCAAAATCAAAGACAACCTGTCTACCTGTCACCATCAAAGTCCCAAATTTGAAAAATACCTATAAATTTGTACCAAAAAGCATCAATTTAATAATCAGTTGTAGCATTATAAATAACATATAAAAACATGTACTCCATCAAGGTTTCTCCTCTTGACTCGTCCAAATGCTCACACAATCACACCCTGAATCTCAAGCTCCTACAAGCAATCAAATAAGTGTTAAGCTCAACCAACTCCCCAAACTAATAAACAATCTAAACCATTGTGTAGCACACTGCAAATGATCTCCAACGCCTCTTCGAAATTGAAAATATGATTCTATAGGTAAACGTTATGACCAAAACCATGCAAACTAGATCATCTGACTTCCAAGCTCCAAAAACATGTCAAAATGGCAAAAACAAGGAACCAAACTTGTACCATTGTGTAGTGCTCAAAACCAACTTTCCAATGACTACAAGAATTTGAAAAACAGACATACTGTATAAAGTTACATGCGTTTGAAAAAAACAACTATAAAAAGACCCGTAGGTGGCTCTCCGATGGTGCTTGGGTGGAACATCAGTGGTGGGTGGGTGGCAAAATCCAAATGCTTATTAAATTTAATTTAATTTTTCAAATTAAAAAATTCCCCTCCACCCAACTGGACCCAACACATTATGCATTCCAACTTAATAAGCTTTGAGTTTTGGCATAAAAATTTCAATCGACGAATTTTATTTCATTTTAAAAATAATTTTAAAACATTAAAATAAAGTTTTTAAGTTTATTTTTGTTTGACCAATTGTCAGGTGGTTCCCTAGCTGGCCAAGGGGGCCGCCCTGGTGAGGCTAAGCCCATGACGGACACCTAAACTTCGCCCGGTGGCGAAGGCCGTCGAACCAACAACCCTATCGGTGTACACCTGGCAGGGTTGTCATCCTTCAATCTGCCAGTGGGCTATGACCCACTTAAAATTAATTTTTTTTTTCATTTTTTTTAATAATTTTTCAATGGCGTTTTTCTAATAAATTTCATTTTTATTTTGTAGGGTACAATTTTTTTCTGCGAGCAGATATTATATTTTTCTAAAAAATGCATAGCAGATTGGGCGACCTAAATGGCCATACGACTAATTTTTTTGCCTTTTTTTCAACTTTTCCAAAATAGGTCAAATTTTATGTCAATTTTCGTCTCTTGGCCAACCTAAATCCAACCATGAGGTCCATTTTGTCTCAATATTTCATATATGAAATTTCCCCTACAAAACCCTTATATGAAAACTCAAAACAAAAAACCCTTTTGCACCCAAATTTGGAAAACTTCAGATCTGCAATAAACCCAACAAATCTAAACAACCCAAAAACTCAAATCTACATAAAAACACCTGCAACATGTGTTCCATATCTTGTAATGCCTCAAACTCTACATGCATTTCCATGGCTTCAACTTTGTAAAAAACTCTCAAATTAGGGTTATAACAAAAAAATTTCAACCATGAAAGCTCTGATACCACGCGTTAGGAAATATTGCATTTAACCCATGATCTTAATCCATTTCCTACATAACCCATGAGAGATAAACATACATACAAGTAACCACAATGCATAGATCAAATAGACAAGCCACAAGATAACACAATATATACCTTGGGAAAACCCTCAAGAGGAAAAAACCCAACCTCCAAAAGCATACATACTCCATCATATTATTCAACAATAAAGCAATACAAGAGTTACAATGAATACATCTAAAGCATCAAGTCCTCCAATGCATTCTCATGTGTCTAAGCATGAATCCACACATCCCATGCCATGCTTCACAAATGCACTCCTTAGAAAGACTCAATAATGACAGCCAAACCACTTAGCCAACCTAAACCACTACACATATGTTTGCTTTTATAGACACAAGCTCACACAAAATACAACTAGTGGTAAGGTAAAACCATGTGAATACAAAACCACTAACCCCTTATTTAATATTAGGTACTAAGACATCACTTTATTTAATATTTCCCCAATATTAAATTATTATCACATGTCTCCCACACATTAAATAATAATACAATGTTACAATACAACATCAAGTGGTCCCCAAATAATTAGCTAGAGTGATTATCCACACCACCAAGGTGCATCACAACTAAATAATTATTTAATTACAAAATTATAATAAATCAATTTATGCAATGGTGTACAACACCATATCTCAACACTCATAACCCATAGTCTATACCCACTATCCTTCAAAACCTTAGTCCTTATCCATAGTCTTCATCCATTATCTTTCCCAACCTTAAATCCACAATCCATAAACCTTACCCATTATCTTTTCACCTTAGCTCTTATCCACCATCCTCGCATCAATTCAAACATTAGGATTTTAGTCCTAATCACCTAATCCAATCCCCCCATCCATACTAAGTATTAATCCATCTCTTAGTCCTTCCAATCCAACCTAAACCCACACAAACTTTAGTTCATCCTCCAAAACCACAAAACCTTTAATTTAATACCCATTATCCCAAATTAGTGTAACCTTTAGGACTTTAGTCCTACTCACCCATCCAATCAAAACCAAAACCAACTTAACCTTAGTTCATCCTTTGGTCCATCCCTCATCTAAATCAAGCCTTTGCCTATCTCTCAAACCACCATCCAAAATAATCCCAATCTCCCCAAAAATCCTAGTCCATCTTCATATCCAAACCTTTGAGTTCAGGGGGCTTACCCTTTGTTACTCATAAATCAAAATTGTATTCTCCATCCAAATTAAGCTCCCTCCATTTTTTAATTTAATCCAAATCCCACAACCTTAACTATCCATTAAAACCAAGTCCAGATCTTTGAAAGCCTTAAGTTGTCCTTGAATATTAAAGCCTAATTTAATTTGTCCATCCTCCATTAAATAATCCTAATCTAAGCCCATCATCCTTAGGGAACAATTCTTGGGAAATCTAAAACTCATAGCTTGGATCCTTTAAATCAAACATCGAATTTATCCATTAGGACATTTAACTATCCTTGGGGCCTAAATAAAAACCAAAACAATTCAATCAACACAGAACAAACCTTTGGATCCAAAGCTTGAACGTTTCATAGTCCAAATCTTATAATCCCTCCAAATCACTCAACCAAAATATCTAATTCTTATCATCACAAAAGTCATCCAAAACATACTTAAGGCTACCATCCCTTTGGCCACCCCTCTTGGTATTCAACATCCCTCAATTTGACCAATATGTATCATCCCAAGCCCAATCACCATCAACCTTGATCCAAATCATCCTATCATCCATTTAAATCCTTGGAAGATCAAAGCCATATCGGTCTAACTTTAATCCAAAGATCAATCCTTGAAATCAATCATCTAATCTAAAACTTATCCTTGGGTCTTGAATGTTGATCTAAACCTTCGGGTCATCCTAAATCCAAAATAACCAATCCAAATCCAAAACCATCCAAAACTCAAATAACCTAAAAGCTAAAACATCCAAACAATCAAAACCCAAGGACCTAACCAAAACAATGGACACATATCCCACACAAATAAAGCCAAAAATCACAATCAAAGAAAGGCCAAAGATCATAATCAAGGGAAATACAATCACCATGAGCCCCTTAGATCAATTTCTCTTCCCAAATCAAGCTAAATGCAATGACTATAACAACCTTCTTAATCAACCAAGAAATGATTCATATGATGACGGCGATAGTCTTGTTGATCAACTAGAATATGTTCCATATGATGATGCTAGTATTGACCACAACACCATGGATGAAATCATTATGAGAAATCCTTCCATAGATCCTTCATGCTTAGCCATAATACCCATATCCTCCAAAACTTGGTTACCCTTCAAATTCACATTGAACATCTTCTAATTGTCATTATTATACCTTTGGCAAGGGAAACTTCATCCTAGAATAATATCCCCCATCTCTCCAATCCATGTCGCTTGAATCCTCTTCACTGAAATCCCTTAAATCCACCAAACATCTAGGTCTTTCAAACTCACACTGAACATCCTCCAATTTTCCTTATTCTACCTTTGGCAAGGGAAACACCATCCTATAATAATATCCCCCATCTCCCCAATCCATGTGATTTGAATCCTCTTCACTTAAATCCCTTAAATCCACCAAATCCTCTACATCTTCTAGGTATTTCACATTCACCTCATCCAAATCCTTAGTATCATCCAAATCACCCTTATCCACTGTGACATTTGCCTCATCTAAGTCCTCTGACCAACCTTACCTAAAATCCACCCATTCTTAGAAGCTTGATTGATATCATCCATCTACTAAATATATTTTCTAAGCACTACTAACTTGGGATAAACAAAAAAACAACAAATCTAATAAACCCATGTCCATAACACCTATTAATGAATCTCCTACCATTATGCCTATCCTAGATCAAACACCATCATACACTCCACCACCTATCAAACTTTCTTAAGAGATTCCCACCCATGATCCATTATTGCCATGCCAAAATCTTGAGTCCATCCAAGAATCCTCCATACTTATCCAAACTCACATATTTTCATCTAAATCCTTGGATCTATGTTAAGAGGAAAGCCCAAAGCATGATGAAACAAGCTCCATTCCAAATCAAGATCAAGTTATCCAAACACTTCCTCTAGTTGATCAAGAAGTCCAATCTAATCCAATCCTTAGATCAACACCTCATAGAGGATCATGTAATCCAAGTGAATCCAATATTTGATAAAAATTATATCTAAACTAGCCTCATCTTTGATCAAGATCTTATGTATGACCAAAAACCTAAAATGATCCCTCATCAACTTCTACCCCATCCATACTTCAACAACCTCCATTTCCCAAGATGAGATGCTTGCATCTCTTGGACATGTAGCCAACCAAATAAATGGTATGTATCCTATCAAGAATGAGGATGGAAACGACAAGATTGATCACATTGAGCATATAATTCATCAAGATACCACAATCATAACCAAGGAAAAAGTGTAAATATCCTATCAGCTTGGTTCGACCACCTTCATACAGTTTCTCCTTCTTACAGATGAGTAAATAGACCTCTCTAGTGCATCATGGTTATCCAAATATGGACATGCACCCTTTTTCAAAAGAAACAAATATCCCATCACAAATAAAATATCAAGTCATGCCCGATATAACAAAAAAGAGTTAGGCCTTCATGAACAAGGAATCCTAGAATCAATATCAATGTATCAAATCATGAATACCAAGACATTAGCTACATACCTCCTAGAAAGCACTCTAATGATGATACCTCAATGATAGTTGGGGAAACATCATCTAATGAAAGCATCGAAATAAGTTCCATCCATAACTCCTCTAACTATCCTCCTATTAGCAATATTCTATCTACTACCACCTCTACCCCTACTATCAACTCTTATCCCCAACATCCTAAACCCATTTATTGGGACCAACAACATCATCCATAATACTAAGTGAAGCATTCCCATAAATTATAAAAGGGTTGCAATCAAGCACCAAAGTAAAAACAAGGAAAAATCCAATTTAAGTGCAAAAGAAAAATGAATGTTAAAATCAACATGCATCCAAAAATCAAGAAGAAAGAAGGAAAAATCTGATCCCAAACTTGAGGGAAGTAGTGAATCCCCCCAAAAAAATCAAAAGAAAGCATTCAACCAAAATCTATACATTGCATAAAGTAGGTGTGCCACCTTCACAATTAGCATCAATTATGGAAAATTAAGCTTCACAATTCAAATAAGTTGATTGGTCCTAATACTAAGCCCCAAATATAAATCTTCATCTCTTGAATCAAACACCTTTTTATCCTAAAATCACCCATTTCCATCCAAATCCCCAAATCCCTAAATCCAAATCCCAATCCAAACCTCTTGGATCCACACCCAAATCCTTAAATTTGAAATCCCAACCCACTCATCCTCATCTTAACTCAACTAATCCAAAACCCTGAATCCATTGTATCCTTAGAACAACACCTTAGCACAAGATCAATGATGGTGCTCCCTCTCAAGATGTTCACATTCGGATAGGGCTAACCCAACTATCAAAGAGCATCATCACATTCCAAATTGCATACAAGTGCAACAATCCTAACAAAGCAAGTATGTCAGGAAAGGTACTAACAACACATCATGATAGATACATCCATATCATATACATTAGAAAAACATGCATTTGGCACTTGAAGCTATAAACATCCAAAGTCGTCCAAAAAAAGAAATAAATTCATCCAATGGTGAAAATCACTTTTCATGGCACCTTAGGCAAGTACCATGATGAAATCCCACTTGTGGCCATAATGCAAAAAATAAATCATCTATGTGTACCATTACACTTGGGGACAAGTCACCTCATCCATTCCACAACACCTATCTCTATTATCATGTTTGTTAGTGCCCAAATTTGTAGGCATCAAAATTTGATAAAAATTGGTTGTCCTTGCCTATTTGTGCCCTTGGCCTATTTTGGCTGTCTATTTTTTGTGTATGTTTCCCCCTCATACTTGGTGTATTCACCTGTGTCAAAATCAAAATTTCCTAGTTTCCTTCTAGTTCAAGTTACAAAAGTCAAGAAGTTCAGGAGTTTGTGAGTTTACAAACTCCTTGAAAATGTGACAAAGAGAGCATGTTATATATCTAAGTTATAAATGTCTTAAACTTTGAAAATTAAATAAGGTGATTTTTTTAAAATTTTCAAAAGCTCTCAAACTTTTCAATATAGTTCTAAAAGTCACAAAAATTGTGATTTTGTGAACTTCGCGATATGGATTTCTAGGTCATAAAAAGTGCAATAAAGAGAATGAAGAGAAGTGCAAAATGAATGAAGAAAAGACAAAGGAAAAAATTGTTGAATTTTTAAATGTTGCAAATTTTGTGAGTTTGCAAAACTTGTGAAAGTGCAATATAAGTTTGTCATGTTGCATGTTGCAAAGTTTGTGACTTCATGAACTTTGTGAAAGTGCAAAATAATGAACATAGAAAGAAGAGAAATAAATGAAAAGAGGAGAAAAAGGATTAAGTTTCAAATTTCATAAACTTGCGAGTTCACAAACTTTGCTAAAATGCAACATGGTTCTCGAAAAGTCAAAAGCTCCAACAAAGGACAATATAACTATAATTTAATTTGTAAATAAATGTGGGAAAGGAAATATCAAAAAAAAATTACAAGCCAATTCCTCTAGTATGCTTCAACCACCCCGTGTACACTACAACTACTTTTCAAGTTACATGAATGTAGGAAAATAAATTTTCATCTACATTTTTTCCTTACAAAACTTGAGTTGTTCATCTTTGGGCGAGATTCATTTATTGTTGTGGATTCTAGATCAAATAGTTATTGCATTCATTCCTTAGCTAGGTGTCTTATGTATCGTAGCTTTTTTGGGTGACTTTATTGAAGGTATTATATATAGGTTTCTAATTCATTTATTTTGTTGGTTGTTGAGCTAATTTTCTAGTTTGCAAGTGCCTCAAGCTTATTCTAGGGTATCAATTGATAATGTTTGGGATACAAATGAAGGAATGCATCTTTTGAAGAGTGGAAATGGGTTTTTCAATGCACATCTCCATGTATTGGTATGTCTCCATGGAGATATGTAATGATTTATAGGAATGTATAGTCGTAGCTATAAGGCCTTTCTAATGTTTGATTAACTTAGTGTTTGCAAGAAGACACACAATTCAAAGGATGGGTTCCTAATTGGACAGTTCACCAAACCTTCACAAAAGGCTTCATTATTTATCAACCAAGGCTCATAAGCTTTTGATAGTGTTGGCACTATATGTGCATTCAAGCATCCTACTACGCCCTATATCGATGAAACACAGGTGGTCACACATGTATTGAAACGATAAAAGCTAGAAAAGGAAATAAAGCATGAAATTGTTGAACAGGGGAACTAACATAAATCTATTGCTTATGTTGCGGGTACTTATTGCTTAATACTGGAATTGCTAATTATTAAATCTGAACCTGCAACTAACTAATACTTCTATCTTCTAACTCCTAACTTCTGACCTCTAACTTCTCCAAAGAACAACTCAATGTAATTCATGCTACATAATATCATTCATGAAATTCACATGCATATAATTGGAAACCTATCTTAAATAAATTCAGTAATGTAGCATCTAATCTAGTAATATAAAATAAGGTGGGTTGGCAATACCTCGAGTGGCCCTTGGTCAAGTTGTTACACCCATAGAAGATATCAAATATGCACTACTTGATCAATAGTTCGTGATAGTGAACTAAACTCCTTTATTGCATAAATACTAAACTTCTTACAATTTGACAAGAATCTCTAAAATATTTTTCATTCAGTAGTACATATCTATTGCAACTTAATAACAAAAAAACTAACAATTACTATTAATTGGTAAAAACAACCATACTATTACTACCACTAGATCTACTCCTCAACCACATATCCCAATATATAGGCTCAAGAGGAGTCTTATTCATACAAGGACTGAAAATGAAACATTAATGCATACGTCCACTCTCCCTCAAGGATAGGAAGAGGACAAATCTTGAAATAAAAAATCATAAATATGAAATAGAAGAAGGAAAATCAAACTAGGACTTTGCCCCTAATGGTTAACCGCCATGACAGGAACATGTTTCCTAGAAACTATCACATCATGGGTTACTCCTATTTGGAACATACTTCTTCTTCCAGTTGTCTTATTGGTGGATAAAAGTGCATTTGTGATGAATCATGGTTGACTATTCAAATAGCCACCTTCGCTTCCCTCTGGAACTATTGTTCTCCAGTTATTTTGGCTCTCCCCTACAACCATCCACAATCCTTTGTTTTATGTTGGAAATCCAATTTTTGTGGGCTACAGTCTTCTTTTCTACAAGATGTTAGGTTTTCTACCAAGGCATTCATATCTTTAACAATCACAACTAAACCATAAAAACATTCTAAATCCTATGAACATTCATACATCCACACAAGCATATACCAATATATCATATTTATATTTCCACATATTTAGGTCTATCAAAGTGCACAAAAGGCATATGAAATATGTATGAAGTCTTGGAAATGTTTGTGAAACTTAGCAAATGAAATGATAAAAGCATAATTGATGAAGGAAAAACTAGCCATTATCTAGACCCATCATAGCCATGCATTTTCTCTCACCATATTTCTACTACGATTGTAAAAGGGGGTTAGATGAAGAGTGATAGTTTCTAATGTAGCAAAAATGATTTGTAATGGTCATTCTTTTGATCCATGTGGATCATTATATTTTTGAGATAGTATTCCCATCAAATGAATGTAATATTTGATTTGCATGTAAATAAAATATGGTTCTATTAATATTTCACCTGATGGCATCTCTTTCCTCTTTGTTGTTCATTACTTTATTTCCCAATGGAGTGGGCACTAGTCCACATTATTGAGGGGTTAACCATTCCATCATTTAAACACCATCCATCCTTGTTAGTAGTAGTAGATTAGAATATACACATTGTTCATGATTTAGTACTAGAAATCAGGGACTAATCTTAAGAAAACTTAGATAGATAAATTGTATCAATGGATTTATTTTTGGATTAGATTCAAGTTATCAAATCAATGTGAAAGACAAAACCCAAAGTAATTACAAAGAACAAAGGAAGCAAATGTAAATGAAACAAGTATACCAAATAGTTGTTGCAGCCTCCATGATTCACCTTTGTAACACCTCCTTGCTTGCTGGTTGGCGTGTTGCCCTCAGATTTGACGAGTGAGCAATCTGCAAATAAATGTCTATGTCCTACACCAAGCTTTGAAGGATTTGCACAAATGCCTAATGCCTATGCCTAAATGACTATGATAAAAATGAATCTAAAATGCCAAATTAATCTAAGTATTAATATGCCATAATATTGTAATCTATGTGCGTCCCTAGAAATGAGAGCAAAATAGCATTTTATAGAAAATGCCATTTTGAATGGACGGACGAGATTGACTTCTGACAAAGACCTAAAATTAGAGGCCCAGATTTAATCTGACAATCCCTAATCAGGGTTAGGGAAAAATCCTTAAGTGAGTGGTCAAGATGTCATCTGAGAGAATCAAATCGGTGGTGGAGAATAAATGAGATAATCAATTTAGAAAATAAAGATTTTTGGAAATCAAGAAGATAAAGACTGTCTGATTTGTGAGATTCGAAAAATCAAGAAGATAAGAGTTGGATTGAAGATCAAATTTGGAAAATCAAGAATCTACCCGATTACTTGATTTTTGGAAGATTAGTTACCATTTTGAATTAAATTAATTCAAAATAATGAATTTGTGAGACAATAAATAATCTTTTTCATATTATTTACCAAAATGGACTGACAGTTAAGAAAGTGATGACATTTTAAATAATTTCATTTATTTAAAATGAGAGGAATATTAATTTTGACAATTAAATAATTAAAGATAATTATTTAATTTAATAGATAAGATTAATTAATTAAATAAATTAATCAATTCATTTAATTATGACATTAGTGACATATTAAATAAATAAAATTTATTTATTTAATAATCGAGGAAAATATATGAAGGGTAATTAAATCAATTAAGAAATTTATTTAATTAAGGGATGACTTAGACAATTAATAACGTATTTAATAAATAAATAAAATTTATTTATTTAATAATCATGAAGAATACAAAGACATGAATTAATTAAACAATTATAAATTATTTAATTAATAGTTGAATGTGGACCAAGGACATAATTAAATGTATTAATTATGCTCGGACGAAAGTGGTAAAAATGAAACTTGCAGGCCTAGGTCATTTTTTAGTGTCTACATAAATAATTAGTGAATCATTTATAGTATGTTTGTGGTACTATGTATGCAATTTTAAACAAAATTATAAATAGCATATATGATGTTACTATTTGTGGGTGCACGTTCAAGGTGTAACTAGTTATAAAAGAGGTCTAATGTACCTAATTGATCTTGACCTAGAGATAAATAATAGGGGTCAAGTGTACATCTGGGTATAATTTTTTATTATTATAGTCATGCCACATTAGTGTTGATGTAAAAACATGTTGAAGTATACCTTCTCAAATCTAAGTTGATCCCAAAGTGCAATAAATACCACCCACTCTCATCATTGGCCTTTAACCATCCTCAATTTGTTGGTGAACTCCCTTTGTTACTTTCTTGATGACAACCCTTGGCCTTGAAGGTAAGAAGTTTTTTTTAGAATTGTGGATGCATTCTATTGGGACCTAACAATATCATCCAATCATACTCATCCACCATATCCATTTATTCATGCCTCATCCATCTTGTTCTTGACAAGGATGGGGGCACAAACTTAAAGCACACTATGGAAAACTCTTGACATAGCCATTATTTAGCTACACACCATCTAACATCATGTCATTACCTACATGGTACTATATTTCAACCCTTTATTTGGGATCAAAATATGTTAATCCTATGTGATGTGGTCCTTGGACATCCCATCTTAAAATCCCTCCATATTTCCATCTCCCACCCATCCCTTCTCATCGTAGTCTCCCCATCATTCCATCCAAACCACCATCATCCTTGTCTTTAGTCCTAGATTTTCCCTTGCCATTGGTTCCACCATTGAGATGAAATATAAAAGAAACACTTATCCCAAGAATAATCCAAATTTGAAGCATGATCCATAAAATAATTCATCAATGTGTGCATACTCCCAACCAAGCAAGTCTCACCCAACATCCCACATCCATCAAAACCCATACATAGGCTTAATTCCTTATCTTGATATAAGTTGTGTTTAATCCTAAATCACTATGATCATCATTAGGATATATCATTATGAATCATTGTGTTGTTCTTATCATTAACAACTTATTATTCTTATCATTAACATTGCTATCATCATCCTCATCATAATCAAATCAATTTATAGATCATAGCTTGGCAAGGGGTAAAATCTAACCCTATCTTGACCTTTTATCCTTGGATCTTGACACACCCATCCCTTCCTTAATCCATCATCTCTCTCATCCCACCCCCCATCTACTACCTTGGCTTCAACATTATACATATTACTAAAGCATGTGTTTTCAAGGTTTTTGTTTATTTGTGTGTTTTCATTTGATTGGTTTCTATAACCCTAATGTTCTATAGAACACGCCATGTTATGGTCACCATAATTATCCATATGTTGGTGTGCCTTGAAAATGTACCCACTAGATCAATAGGTTATCTGCAACATGTGTTTTTATGTTAGTCCACATGCACATGGTGCACTATCATCATGATGTCTTATATCATGGTTTGTAATTCCAAGTGATACAATGAATAATAGGTTCTTTTCACAATATGCTACTTTGACAATGTTCATCATTTCATTATCTCCCATATCATTTCTATTTTCATTATCCATCAGTACCCTTTCTATCTCCCTTCCTCTTTTCATCCTCCATTTCATTTTTTATCCACCAATCATGTGCCATCATAAATATCTCAATTATCATGAGACATCATCATCACACATGTGTACTCATGATATTCCTCATCATCTCATCAAGTCATCCAATTGACATCAACCAACATGTAAATCCCCATCCATAATCAATATATCTACAAGCATGGTGTACACATCATCTCAATTTTGTAATCTCAAGTGATTCATCCTCCATACTGACACTTCCTCTTATCATCTATCCACTACCATATTGTCTTTTCAAGATCACCTCTTGGTCCCTATTCAACTCGATGACTCTTGAGGGGGAATCATCTTTCAATCCACCATCATCTCTATTTTTATAGGTGACCAAAGCAACCTGCCACCAGAAGCCTCTTCCTTTCTACTTTTATTCTTCTTTGACATGACACCACTTCTTCTAGTCATGACATTATATTCAAGAGGGGAAAAATGTAGACACTTGAATTTATCCAAACATAACTACACTTAACTTTATCCTATCACAACATTAATTAAATAAATAAAATTATTTAATTTAAAATTTTCAAACATCCCTCAACTATTAACTAAATCAATAGCCTTTATTCCTTTTTCAAAGCTCACCCTTTTCCTTTGACCCTTGATATCTAACAAGTTATCATATTTCAACATTTTTGATACCTTGGAAAAGTATCAAATTTCACTTTTTTTGATAACCTAATAAAGTACTAGAGTTCATCATTTTTAATACCCTAGAAAAGTATTGGAATTCATCCTTTTTTTATGCCCAACACATTATTAAACACCTTCCTTTTCTGATACCCCAATGAATTATCAAACTTCTCACCTTTCTTATATCTTGATATTGGAATTCATTATTTTTTGATAACTTGACAAGGTATAGTAGTTCTCACTTCTCTAATACTGTAGCATTGGACTTCTCGTAGGTTGGACTTCTCCTATTTTTGATGCCCTAACAAAGGTATTAGAATTTTCCCATTTTTGATACCTTAACAAAGTATCATAATGTCTCTTGTTTCCTTTTCCTTGTGAAATCTGACAAAGTCGTCTAGTTATTTTAGAAAATCCTAACCCTCAATTCCATATATCTTAATCTTGACCATTCTCCTCTTCCCATGTGTCCTTAGCCACTCCATTCTCCCACACGTGTGAGCATGCTAACTCAACCCACTCCATTCTCCCACATATGTGAGCATGCCAACTTAGAGGCATACTAATCCTCCACCTTTTTTCCCACACATGTGTCAACATATCATCCACACATGTCACTTTGTTAACACATGTGAGCATGCTTGGCCTTCCACATCACATGCCACTTTCTCTTTCCTCATTTAATTTTATACCTTGATCAAACTCCATCCTCTAATCTTGAATCTTTCTCTCCCTTGTGACACTTGTCACAATTTTGTGAATTCATTCCATGTATCTCAAATCCTAGCCCTCCATTCAATCTTGTATTTTGGCCCTCCATTATCCTCTTGTAAAAGCTATATAATGGAGGCTTTCCACCCCATTCGACCATCCACTTTTATGCTAATATTATGTTGGAATTTTTATGAGCTAATCATCCATCTATACCCTTGTGTTGTCAAATTGGTGACACGAATACCAAAACAAATGGCATACTATCCACTTGGAGCATATCAACAAGTAAACAATGAAGGTATAAATATCATTTATTTTGTTCTATCTTTTATTTTGTTCATTATCTTCATTCTTTTTCTCTATTCGAGTGTGCTTTTGTTTAGGTTTTAGATTTGTGTTTGCTACTAATCCACATTTTGTTGAAGATCACTTTAAAGTTTCACAACTAGTGCTCCTTTTAAATTTTGTGAAGCATCAACTTGGATAATTGTCTTAGTAATTAATGGTTGAGCAAGATGATTTTGTAGCAGATTGGTTATTGTACTAAAAGCTATTCTATAATAAAAAAATTATAAAATAGGCCCATTAAGGGGGTTGGTTGGGTTAATCTAGCTTCTAAGGGACTAGTGGAGGTCAGTTGGGAAAGACCGATGGAAGGTTGGTGGAAGCTGAATTTTGATGGGGCTTCTAGAGGGAACTTGGGACCTTCAGGAGCAGGATTTACTGTTCGAGATTGGCGAGGGAATGTCTTGGATTTGGGAGAAAAGAAACTGGAGGAAGGGACCAACAACACAATTGAAGCATTAGCAACATTAACGGCTGTTAGGCTTCCTAAAAATTTTGGGGCATCGAAAGTTCATTTGGAGGGTGATTCTCTTGTAATTATTCAGGCTGTGATGAAGGGGAATACTGAGCCATGGCATCTATGGAATGTAATTGGGAAAATTAAAGAGGAATTGGTAGCCTTTGATGACTTTAAGGTAAGTCATATCAAGAGAATGGGAAATGCAGAGGCAGACACATTGTCGAAGTGGGCTTTATCGTTTAACGAAGTTGGTGAATTAAGAATTGAAAATTTTAGACATTTAGTTTTAGAGGAGGAAGTGTTATGAGAGATGGTACACATGCAGAAATAAATGAAGAAGTTGTTGAATGCCTTTCAATTTTTGAAATGAATGAGAGAAGTGTGTGGAGTCGAGTGGTCGTGATGGTTGTACGCCTAGCATTTATGGTGAAGCTTGTGAATTAAGTTATTAATCTCTTGAGGCATTACCTTCTCAATGCTTCTCTCTTTGTGATGAACAATAGGTGTGAAAACGGTGTACAGGAGGTGGTGGCCCTATAGCTGCAATGGTGATGGAGGTTGGTTTCTCACTTAAAATGAGGAAGCAACTCTCACCCTTTCATGGAGAAGCATCGACAAAGAGATTGATGGGTTGTTTCCTTTACAGTGATGAGCGATTAGTGCAGTCAATGCAACTAATTCTAGGAAAAGGCTTCAGTGACCTCAAGCACAGGTACAAAACTAATATGGACATATATTAGTTGATAATGGCTTGGGGCTTGGATTTGGGAGATACGATTGAAGTTGTGAAAAAGGTGATGAAGGAATTAGTGCATGAGGATTACCTAGAGAACATGGACTCAGTATTGGAATGGGTGATTTCGAGAGTAGGAATAGATATTAGTGAGGGAATTGAAAGTGAAGAGGATGAAGAAACTGAGAGATGTGTACCCTTTGTGAAATGGCCAGAAGGAAAACGCAATGCCAGATGGAGAGAGGGAGCAGCATGCAGGTGGAAAGCTCTAAAATTGATTGTGGAGTTAATAGAGGTTGAGGCGGTAATAGTATAGGCAAAGGCTGAAGTAGAGCGATTGGAGAAGAAGGAGCTGTGACCTCTGAGGGAGAAGAAGACGAACGAGGTCTCCATGGAAACTGTGGCGAGTAGCTAGTCTAAAGCTCTGCAGTAATCTTAATCCTCTGCCATGTTTCTTGAGTTTTTTTGGATGTCTGTTGTTAGTTTTTGGGGTTTTCAAAAAACTGTAGGTAATGAAGGGAAGTTGGTGTTGGTTTGCAGGGTAGTTAGAATTTAATCAAAAAATACTTTGGATGTAATTTTGAGCGTAAATTTTGATTTGAAGTAGTTGTTAAGGGTTTGGCAGTGAAGTCACTACAAGCAAATTGTAATTTTGAGAAATCTAGGGTTATGATAGTTGAATGCCTAGAGGGTAGATGATTTATTAGAAAATTTTATGAAGATGATGTATTATGACTTATTTTTATCAATAAAGCAAAAAATAATATTACCGATAAAAAAAAAAGCAATTATAAAATAACTCTAAAGAATTATTTTATCTTATTTTATTTACATTGTTTACTTTATTTGAGCTTTTTTTTTTTTTGTTATCCACAGGGTATCCTCAGCGACTCAAGCCCCAAGTGTGTGCGGCGGGATAAGTCACGAGCCAGGGAGTCGAACCCAAGACCTTGGGGAGCAAACCCGAGACTTAGACCAACTCCACTAACCCGTGGGGGCTTATTTGAGCTATTTTTATTTACTTAAGATTTATTTTATTTTGTTTATTTGAAAGTTATTTTATTTATTTAATAGCTATTTTTTTTACTTTAGAATAATTTCAAAATAATATTTATATTTAATTAGAGTTATTTGGTAATTTTAGTTTCTTTGAAGTATTTGTCTTCAGGAAAATACTACTACTGTAATGAAAATTATCTAATTGATTATTATTAATTGTACTTTCAACGAATTAAAAGTCAAAAAATTTCTACTTAAAAGAAATACTTATCTTTGATAAAATTAAGATGCAAACTTCTTAACTAAAAATAATAATAATAAAATAAATTGTTAAAAATATAATTGACTACTACCTTTTTACTTTTTATTATGATTAGCTAATAAATTTTGGCAAGTTATTCCAACTTTCAAGAAGAAATGATAATTGATAGAATTAATAGAGAAAACATTCTACCATATTTACTAAAGGACACATTGATCAATGATGATTCATTTATAGTCATGACTTATTTTATTTAATAGATGGATTAGTTTTTGCAAATTTGAGTTTTTTTCTCATTATAAACATGATTTTGCTTATTTTTATCTCACAATTTAAAGGCCTTTATTAGAGTTCTAAGGATCAAAATATTGACAACTTAAATAAAACATTGAAGCTAAAATGAAATCCAATTAAAAAATTGAAATAATTACTATCTAACTTTTCATTTAATGCATTCTACAACTTCTATTATCACTCACCATCTTATTAGGAATAAATTAATAAATATTATATAAATATTAATTATATGTCATTACAATTCACCTCTTATCATCATTGTAATAATGTTTTTCAATTTAATAAATAAATAAAATGGTTCATGACATATAGTTAATATTTTTAAAAGATAAATCTAAATTAATATTTTTGAACATTAAGATATCTATATTGGAACATAGAATTTGATTAGTACAAATCTTTACAATAATACACACCTAATCCTATTAAAAATATGATATTGTTTGGAATAAAATAAAATAATTGCTAAAACAGTATCATATAATTATTAAAAATTAATATTTTTATAAATAATTACAATAACAACATATGTCTAAATTTAATCATATAAAGTTTTTAAATCTAATATTTTAAATTGTAATATCAAAGATCATATTAATATTATTTTAAAATTCTTTTGTATGAAAAAAAATCATGAAATGATTTTTCATCAGTTGGTTGATAATAGATATCCATGAATGACTTAAAATCCATACCATGAACCACATAAGCCTTTATTTGCATATGCATTCTCATTATCACCTTATTAAAAAGGAATTCAATTGGTCGAAAAAGTAGTAGAAATTTCAAGTACTTGTAACACTTACATGCTTTAGAAGTAAATCAGCCTTGCACTAAAAATGTTTTGATTCACTATCTTAGACTAAGGTGCTATATTCTTGTGGAAAATTGTTAAATAAAAAATTTAACTGTGAGATCCCACAAGAGTAAGTCATAATCCCTTATCTACATATTTTATAAAAAAATTACTATATACACATGTTGATAAACATGTTTGTTATTGTATCTTTGATGTGACTTGTCCAATGGGCAATGACAAATATTCTAACAATTAGAGAATTTGTTATGAATTACTAAATTTTCTTTGTGTTTGTGAGGGATAACTTCCTTGTATGATATAAATTTGAAAATTTTGGGTATGCTTTTAACTAGAAAGTATGAAAGGCAGCTAAACTAAAATAGAAATGGAAACAATAATTAAAAACTTCACAAGGAAAAATAATCAATAATAAGACCCCTTTTCCAACAAAGAACATTTGAAAAGAGGGCATGCAACTAGGATTTTAAGCATAAATGTAATCTAACATATGATAAAAACACACATAGGGGTCTTATGACTCTATGATTAGATAACTGCCTATAATTTTATCACAATTGCATGAGAAAAATCTTTGAATTCCATATATAAAAAAAAATATTTACATAGAGGTTGTGAATTAAGCATACAAATAATAAACAATATAAAGAAGTAATGCCTTGCCTCTTTGACCAGTCCTCTTACCTTTTTATTCAAATCCAATAGAAGAGTTTTATGACTCTTTTATTTTTATATAGTATAATAATTCCCTATTTTTAGAAAAGTAAAACTAAAAAGCAACCCTTTAACATTGAAAAATATTGCATTTATAGTTTTCCCCGTTTGTAACTAACCTATAACTAACTGTCTTTTAGACTCAGTAAAACATTTAAAATATTACAGTCATTTAACGAGTGTACATATCAACTTATTAAAATAAATATGTTTCAAACATTTATAAAAATGACTCAATAGTAAAATACTAAGCTCATGTGCAAACTTGATTACTATTTGATTGTCAAGACATTATGTTGAATCATTTGTTTGTGTTAGTTGTAAGTATTGATCCTTGAAACATTTTTGTCAAATATTCCATAAGTAAGCACCATGAGTAATATTTATTTAATCAATCCACCTTCTTTCCTCCATGGTCTAGTGTTGAAAGATGTAGATATTTAGCTCTTCAATACTCATTATATGCTACAACTTCTCGTACCTATCAATGATAATCCTCTCTAGGAAACTAAAAGGTGCAAGACTTAGCAACTTGGATCATCTTCAAACATTTACATATGTTCAATGTTACAAGTTTTTCAAAATTAGATAATCTCTAATGCCTCTTTGAATTATGTACAAGATCTCAACTCAAGACAACTCATTGTTCTTTACCATTGATAAATCAACTAGGAGTAAATTTTCATGGATTGAATACAACAAGATTCAAGGCTTCGACAAAGGTGTCCACTAATTGAAACCTTCCATATATATTTTTCTTCACTAATTTCTATGTTTTCTAGGTTACTCGTGAGAGACTATACAATTGACACCCCACTATTAGTTGGATTAAAACCCAAACTAAAAAACAAATACTACAACTCTAATACCAATATGTTGGAAATAAGACAAAAAAATATAAACTATGCAAACCAAACGAGGAGAACAATATTCATAAAAATAAAAAATATTTTCTATTTAAACCTCAAAATATCATTTACAAATTTGCAAACAATTTTTTTGTTGTTGTGAATGATTGCTCTATTTGGAGTTGTAAGGTATGCTCACTATTCAAAGTTGTTGTGTAACTAGTTTCACGTAGCTACTACTACTAATCTCCTACTTGAAATTCTACTATTGTAGTTCTCTATTCTTCCTCCAAAAACTCTACTATCTTCTAATTGATTGTTTTCTTCTCCTCCTTCCTTTTGTTTATCTCTTCCCTTTTCAAATTCACCAACCACAATAAATTCCTCCCCCAAAATTGAACTGCTATTCAAATTCTTAAATTTGGGTGTCAAAAATAAAGCCCCCAAAAATAAATGTTGTTTAGTGGTTGCAGAAGGAATGAAGGCGGCATAATCCAAGAGATCTTGGTTAAGGGAAAAAATACCCACCAGAATTAATTATTTGACTTGGGATTAATGCATTTCAAACACCCCCTTAATCTTGAGTCTCTTTCATTCTCATTTTGTATTTATGGAGCTAAAATTGTCCATTCTAGAGCTCGACTTCCAAAACTCAACATTTTGTAGTTTGACTTTTTGAGCTTAATATTCTAGATCTTGACCTTGCACATGTCATTTGAAGCTAAGTGTGTGGACTCTAGAGATATTTTTGTTGTTTCCATGATGCCTAATATTTTTCTTAGGCATTCAAAACTCTTTTGAGTGGCTTGGTAAAAATGCCTACAAGTTGCTACTTAGACCTACAATACTAAAACTTTAATTTATCCATGTTCTACTATCTCCCATATAAAGTGATATATGATCTCAATGTGCTTGTTGCATCCATGGAAGATTGGATTCTTATTATGATATATTATCACAAAATATGGTTGTACCATCTTCTTGTTCTTCTTTCAAGTCTATATATTAGTTTTAATTATGGAAAGAGAAATATTGGGTTATTTCTTGGATGCCCATGAAATAAGTATTGAACCCAAATGGAACACATGTCTTGATGTTCTCTTCTTATCATCTACACTTCCTTCACAATCACTATCAATGTATCTAACTATCCAAACTTAATTTGATGTAATACACAAAATATTTTACCCTTGGTGCCATTTACATACCTTAGGATTTTTTTACTTGACAATGTGTAACTTTTGGTGTCTCCATAAATTTGGAAAATGGGCTTACTACATGCATTATATTAGGTCTAGTTGCTATCAAATACATTAAAATTACAATCATACTTTTGTATAGAGTTGGATTCACATTGTTGTTGCAATTTTCCTTAAATAATTTCAAACCTATGATTGTTGGTGTTAGTGTAGTCTCGTTGTTTTGCATTCTAAGTATCTTCAATATGTTTGTTGCATACTTTGATTGAGAAATTAAAATATATTTGTTTACCTCTATGTCTAAGAAGTATTTAGCAAACTTAATTATGTCATCTCAAATTCTCTTCATGGCTTCATTGAAATCAACAATGAGGAAATCATCATTCCTCATATAATTTAAATCATTTGAATACAAAAAAAATTAAAATATTACCATCACTTTTCTTGACGTAGAGAGTGATCTCATCATTTATTTTTTAAAACCATTGCTCATCAAATATGAGTCTATTCTGCTACACCATACCCAAGGTGCTTTCTTAATTCCATAAAGAGATTTCTTCAACCTATATACTTTGTTTTCTTGTCCTTGAACTTCACACCTAGGTGGTTGTTCAATATATACTCCTTTGAGCACTCCATTCAAGAAGGTTGACTTCACATCCATTTGATACACCTTCCATTTATGTTATGTTATTATTCCTAAGACTACTCACACAATTTATATTCTTACTACTAGAGAATATGTCTCATCATAATCTCTTTCGATCTATCATTTATATCCTTCGACATTTCTCTTTGTCTTATAGACCCACTTCACTCCAATCACTTTTTTATCCAAATTTAAATTAGTTAGCTCTTGTGTCTTATTTCTCTCTATTGCATCAATTTCCTCATACATGGCCTCACATCATTTATCTTCTTTTATAACATCTACAAAATATACTAGATCGCTTTGATAAAATCATGTAAAATTTATATTTTCATCTAATTCATCATCACATATTGTATTTTGATAAATCTTCATCAAGAATATTTTTCTTAGCATTAGGGAGGAAAGGGTGGTATTTGAACTCTTGTTGCTACTACTACTTGATTGCGTATAATTTCTTTGGAGCTTACTAGTCTCTAGAGCTACAATCTATGCATTTCAGAGTTGACTGCTAAGCTCCCTTTTTGTTGTAGGTGATCTGTGGAGTTGGTTGTTGGGCTCCATTCTTCTATAGATGCACTTTATTTTTCTTCATTTCATTTTTCTTTATCATCAATGGGCACCATAACTAAAATACCTAAGAAGGTGTCCACCATAACATCCCATGACTCATTTTCTATGAACTCAAAATCCTTGTCAATTGCTATTTGCTTAGTGATAGGGTTATACAATTTGTATCTTGGACTCTTTGTTGTAGCCAATGAAAATGCACTTTTTACCTGTCATCCAACTTTTTTTTTTATTTGGTACAAATTCATATTCCACACACCTAAATACTCTAAGGTGTTTTACACTATATTTGCAATTTTTCCATGTCTCTTGTGGAATCTTATAACACATGGCCTTTGTTAGAAATATATTTAGCAAATATATTATTTTTGTGACAACCTCATGCCAATATTCATTTGACAGTCCCTTGGCCTTCAACATACTTATTTTCATCTCCATGATGGTCATTTTTTTTCTCTTTTCTACTCCATTTTGTTGTGGAGAGTAGTTGGTTGTCAACTATTTCTTGATGCCTTCATTTTGGAAAAAAATCACAAATTCATTGGAGGCATACTCTCCCCCTCTATTTGATCTAAGGACCTTAATAAGGTGTCCATAATCCTTCTCAATTTATCCCTTAAATAATTTGAACTTCTCAAAAGCTTTGAAATTATTCTTAAAGAAGTAAACCCATGTCTTTTGACTAGTCATCAATTAAATTCATATAATATTGGTTCTTGCATATTGTGAAAGTTTACATAGGGCCACATAAATCTGTATGCACCAACTCCAATTGTGATCTTTCCCTTCTAGAGTTCCTTGGTTAAAATTGCTACCTATATTGCTTTCCTAAAATACAAGCTTCACATTTTTTGTTAGGCTCTACTATGATTAGTAAACCCCTAACCATACCCTTCTTGGACAAAATACTAAGTTCAAAATAACTTAAATACATGTACCTTAGATGCTAGAGCCTAGAGGGGTCTTTATGACCATTTGAAGGCTGCTTGTTGTTGTATTTGTGTAAACTTTACATTCTTGAGAGGATAAAATGCAAATTGTATTGATAAATCAATTTGTGTCCTTAGAGGAAATGTCATATTTTGTCATTTGAACTATTCCTACCACATTCTTACTCCCATTCTTGTAAAAAATGATACTCTCCTTTTTCTATTATCATTTTGTAGCCTCTTTGGACCAATTTTCTAACACTTAATAGGTTATTTTTTATCCCTAATACATAATAAACATTCTCTATTTCCTTTTTGTCACCATGCTTAGTATAGATCATGATAGACCCTTTGCCCACTACTGGAACTTTTTCATTGTTCCCCATTTTATCTCATATTTGGCATTCTCATCTATGAATGCAAATAAATCCTCATTTCCACTCATGTGATTACTACATCCATTGTCTAAGTACTAAACTTTAACGGTGCCTTGCTCACCAATGCTACACATGAAGAATTTTGACTTATTAGGTTTGGCCTCTTTCTCATCAACCACATTTGTACTTTGTTTTGTCTAGTCACGCTATTTTTTACAACATTCACTTGCATAATGACCATACTTGTGGAAATATTAACACTACGTATTACTTTTATCATACCCTTGATTTGATTTACTATTATTTTCTTTAGGATTTGAAGCTGGAGTATGAGTTGCTTTCTCCCTCTTGACTATTTGTTCTTCTAGAGTTATCTTCTCTAGAGCCACACCTTCTGGAATTGATTCTACCTCTACCTCTACCTCTAGAGTTCCTTTTAAAGTTGTTTCTTTCTCTTCCCCTACTTCTTGTATTGGCTTAAGCTTTGAATACTTTCTCTTAGGAATAAGGTGCATACTTGTTTAGGCACTGCTCATAGGTTTTGTAGTGAACTCTTCAAATCATCCACTATCATCTTTGAGAGGTTTTTGGCCTCTTATATGGTAATGCATATTGGGTCAAATATTGAGGGTAGACTCTTAATTATTTTTTGAACAATCCTCTACTCTTCCATTGTTTCGCCATTCATTATCAACTAATTTTTCAAGGTGAAAAATATAGTATGGAAGTCTAAAATAGACTCTCCATCCTTCATTTGAAGAGTTCCAAAATGTCTCCTAAGCATCTGAATTTTAACTAGCCTCACCTTATCAATACCCTTGTAACTAGTTTGGAGTATTTCACAAGCCTCCTTTGCATAATCAATTGTTATTCTAAAAAAAATGGCTTCTATCAAAGTCATCTCTATTAAACTAAGGGCTTTAGTATCTTTTCTTTTAGTCTCCTTCAACTGGATCTTTTGGATATTTGTTAGATATACATATAATGTTGGATTTGCTACATCTATTAAACCATTGACCACTAGCTCCCATAAATCATTTGCAACCATTATTGTCTCCATATTCTTTGCCTACACATCATATTTTTTTCCATCAAAATAATGATGGCTACCGCTAGCTCTTATTATCACCTCCAACCATTCTTGGCACTCAAACAAGTCTTCAATACCTAGAACAAGTTAAAACCTTGGGCTCTAATACCAATTTGTTGGAATAAAAACCAAACTAAAATATAGATATTGTAGCTATGTTACGAATATGTTGGAAATATGACCAAATAAAAAAACTACAAAGAGCAAAGACTGAAAACGAGATTCATAAAAATAGAGAAGACATACTATCTATTTATCTCAAAATATCATTTACAAAAAACTTTTTATATTTTGATTACAAAATGCTTACAAACAATTATCTTGTGAGGTAAAAGGGTGACTATACTCATTGACATTGATACCACTCATAACTTCATTGATGAGAGATTGGTGGCCAAAAGAGGCCTCAAGACATAGGACTTTAAGGGATTCAATATTATGGTGGTTGATAATTTCACCATACAATACAATAGGAAGATCTCCTAGTTGAATCCTAATTTGGGAGGATGGAATATGAAGGACAACTTCTATGTTTTCAACATAAGAGACACAAATATGGTCCTAGGTATCTAGTGGTTGCACTCACTAGGAGAGATCACACAAAACTTCTAGACCGTGGAATTAAAGTTTCAATTAGAGAGGAAAGAAGCGATACTATAATGAATAAAAAATAAAGTGCCAAGGATTGTATTGGCTAAGAGAATGGAGGAGTAGAATTACTCTAAGGAGTTTACCAAACAAAGGCTTTATGCATTCCATTGGTTGGAGGAGGGTGTTAATCCCATCATCGCTACTCCTTACCACCACCCAAGGAGACATAAGAAGGAAATCAAAAATGTCATTAAGGAACTACTAGAAATGGGCACATCAAACACAACTCAAGTCCCTTTTATTCCTTTGTGATCTTGGTGAAGAAGAAAGATGACACAATATACATGTGAGCACTAAAAGAGAAAACTATCGAGAACTGATACCCCATTCCCAAGATCAATAAATTGATAGATGAGATTCATAGAAAAATATATTTCTCAAAAATATATATCAAATTAGGCTACCACCATATCATATTCTAAGAGGAAGATATTCACAAGATGTCTTTTTGATGTCACTATGGGAACTATGAGTTTTTAATCATGTCATTTGGCTTGAAAAAATATCTAGCAACTCTTTAGTCATGCATGAATTAGGTTTTCCATAAGAAAATAAGAAAGTTTGTTCTTATCTTCTTTGATGACATTTTTATCTACAACAAAACATGGGAAGACCACCTACAACACATTGATGAAGTGTTGGGAATTTTGGAAGCACAAACATTGCTTTCCAAGGAGTCAAACTGCAAGCTCATTATGACAAAGATCTTGTATCTAGGTCACAACATTAGCCTAAAGGGAGTGTAGGTGTACATGGAGAAGATCAAAGAAATTTGGGACTAGCCTCCATTGAGGACTTTGAAATAACTACAAGGATTCTTCAACCAAGTTACAACCACTATTGGCAATTTGTTAAGGCTTTATCCCAACTAGTCACACCCTTAACTGACTTAAAAAGGAAGGGAGCTTTTTCATTAACTGAGGATGTACAACGAATGTTTGACAGACTAAAAGAGGTAATGAGCTCATGTCCTCTATTAGAAGTTCTATATTTCACTCTTCCTTTAATATTGGGATGCAATTCATCAAAGGAAGGAATTGAGGGTGTACACATTCGAAATAAGCACTTGATTTCTTTTGAGAGTTGAAAGCTCATATAGGTGGAAAGATGTTTCTCCATCTATAATAAGGAAATTTTGGTCATCATGCACACATTGGTCAAATTATGGGTGGTCAATTTTTCGTCAAAATTGATCACAACAATTTGAGATATTTTCTCAGTTAAAAAGGATCTAAATGAGTGGTAGAAAAAGTAGGTAAGCAAACCCCAAGTGTACATTTTGATATTGAGTTATTTCAAAGAAAAAAATAATGTTGTTTCTTATGTGTTGTCTAGAAGGTCGAGTATGTGTTTCATGTCTCATATCTCAATGGATTAGAAGAATGAAATCAAATAGGGCATGTTAAAAATATGCTCACAACTAATGTGTTGGAAGGAAAGCTATCAAATGACTAGTACATCATCTACAATGAACTCATTCTCTAAAGGGAGGAATCTACTTGGTGCCTGAATCGAGGATGAAGGGAAAGATTTTATGGGTAGTGCAAGACACCCCTTAGCAAGTCACCCTGGGTATTTCAAGACCTTCAAACAGATCAGGGAAAGGTTCACATGGAAGGGATTCAAAGATGATGTCCTCACCCATACTAAAGAATGTATCATTTATCAAAGGAATAAAATGGAATAGATATTTTCGGCAAGTCTTTTGTAGCCCTTACCCATCTTGAAGAAATGGAAAATTTTCTCAATGGATTTCATTACAAGACTTCCTAAAGTCCAAGGTAAGGACCATCTCTATAGATTTTAAAGTGACACAGGTGGTTGATCTATTCTTCAAAGAAGTGGTGAAACTCCATGGACCAAGATTGTGAACAAATGGGTGAAAGGTTACTTGTGAAGTTATGTTGTTGATATCAGAAGAGAGATTAAGTAGATCTATTTGGGGAAGCACTATTACAACATCACCTATCACATGTAAATCAAGATGATGTCATTCATGGCTATGAAGCTTGAAGCTTCATTGATATCATTTTGGTGGATACCAGGGTACCATGAGCAAGTGATGTGATCAAATAGAGCTAAGACATTTTGAAGTCACTTAAGAATAATATCCAATAGGATCAAAAATAATAGATATATGCAAACCATCATAGGATTGTGAGAACATTTGAGATTTAAGACATTTTTTGGAAGATTGTAGTCGTACAAGCAATATTCCATGATGGAAAGTGGGACGAAAAATCTCAAACCATGCTTTTGTCAACCTTACAAAATCTTAAGAAGGATTGGTGAAGTGGCCTCTGAGTTTGAGCTACCAGAGAGAAGTAAAATACTCAATGTTTTCAACATGTCTTGTCTTAAAAAGGCACTAGCAAAACATATAGAGCCCTTGGATGAGTTGCCTCCAATTGATGAAGACAAAAAAATAGTTCTAATTCTTGAAGTTGTCATAGATGTAAGGGAGAGGAAGTTGAGAAACAAAAGTACTAAGGAGTACATGATTCAATGGAAGTATTATTCAGTGGAGGATGCAACATAGGAAGGCCCATAAATTTTAGAAATTTTGAACTTGCAATTTCTTGAGGACAAACAATTTTGAGTAGGGAGAACTTGTCATGTCACACTTTTAGTCAATTTAAGTCTATACATATTAGGTATGTACCTATGTCTTCCTTGTTTCCATTTGTTGTGTGTTTTCCCTTCCTAAGTATGCATTTTCTTCCAACTCTACTCTTCCCTCCTAGTTACTAGAGCCTATCGTTCCTTTTGTTTTTCACGCACCTTTTCATTGTATTTTTTGGACTTCTCCATATTTCCATGCATGTTTCTTGACCCCCAACACCTCTCCCTTTAGTTTGATTCTTGTGATATGGTCGACCCCATATCCTCGATTTCCTATGTTTTCATTCCCCTCCTAACTCCCCAACACATGTTGTATTGTTCCTAGTAGTCTATTTTTGGCACTATTTCTTTCAAAGTGGAATTTTTGCCACTCGTGATCACTATTCAAATTTGAGGTTTCAAGTGTACCTAGTGGCCGATTCGTTCTATTTGTGGATGATATGAAAGTGAAAATATTTTCATCTAGGATTATCATCTAACTTAATCAAATTCCTTTTAGAATCCAATTTGAGCACTTGTGTTTGAGCATGAGAATCCTAAGATGAAAACCCTAGTGATTTGAAATGACGATCTCATACAAAGTTCATATTTGAGCTTCATTTGATGCAAACTCTAGCCACATTATTTGATTTTATTTTCTATTACTATTAGCACGAATTGTTGTAGTTATTGGTACTATAAAATTATTTGAATATAATACAACCATTATTGTAATAAGAAACGGATTGGGATTTACACCTATTATTTATTGTTCATGAGAAGATCAAGAGTTCTTTTGTCATTTATTTTTTGAAATGTAATGATATTGTTGATGCATAAATAGTAATTTTTAATCCAAATTGTCTAAGATCTAAGTGAAGGCTAGGGACAATAGTGTGATTTTCATAATTATTTTGGATCAATACATTATAGATGAGGATTTTTACTCACTCTCCAAAGTTTTTCCTATTGATAGATTTTTTCCAACAACAAATTTTTATTTTGCAATATTTTTTATTTCACATTTAGATGCTTAATTCTCTAATTTGTTATGTTGCATTGACCTTTGCATGTTAAAACCCATTATAAATGGAAGAAACAAGTATAAAGGTATGTAGAAAAATCTAGATATAATTAGCCAATAGGCTTTACTTTGGACTTGTTTGTCCACAATTTACCTGAATACATGTCTCTCGCTTGAAACATCTTTCAAATTTCCCTTAAATAGGTTTCAATTTGTCATTTGTTGCCACTGTAAAACAACTTTTGGCCAGTTGAAACATTTCTTCACCCACGCTTGAAAACAAATTTTAACCGCACCCAATATTTTTTTGTATCTCCAAATCAAATCCAATTTCAAGTCAACGATCAAATATTTTCATTTAAAATGCTGCAAATTTTTGTTTCTAGCTCAAGAATCAAGCAACTCTAAAACCCTAATATTTTAGGTTCACATTTTACTTGTTACATTCCCACCGCTCTCGTTGTCAGGTCACGTAGTAAACTGGACGGAGCGTAGGCAAAAGCAAACTGGGGAACGACTATTTTGAAAACCACTGATGATGTCTTTCCATCACTAGGATACAAGGTAATTGTATCTTGGGAAAGTCTTTCATTAAGATCTATATTCTGTTTACTCCATTTTTTGCTTCTTCCTTGCATGTATCGTATGTGCTAATTAGGAGTGACACTACAGAAGCCTAATAAACAAAAAAATAGCTCTAAAAATATCATGCCAAACTAAGGAAGTGGCTTCCTACTATAGCCAAGACATAAATTAACAATATATCCAATAGAGAAATAGAAAAAGAAAATCTTATGGTTTTGAGTAGTGTTGAAGTCCCAAATGGCACAGCAACATTGCTAAACATAATATTGCTACTCTGTTTCTCCTGAAAGAGAAAGATGATCACATGGATACCTTAGCTCCCAAGGTCTTTGTAGTTGGGTCTCAACTGTGTTGATGTCCCTCAGTGGTCAATGTAACAGTAATATTCAAGGGGCCTACTGGTGTTGAGCTTTTGGACTATTGTGGGTTGAACATGAATTTAAATCTACTCTATCCGGGGTTTTAAAGAAATCTAAAAAAGGGGATCAGGGCTTTGGAACAGAAAAGAATGACACTCCATCTGAATTAACCAGACCTGTTGCCTTCCAAGGAATTCCTAACTAAACTGTAGAATGAAACTAACCTATGACTAACACACAATTTCCTTCATTCACAGTGTTGATTTCAATAGCAGATTGCAAGTTACCATTTTAAATAAAACACAAAATAAATTTTCATTCCCTGAAAGCTTTCAAATCAAATGATCAACTCAAGACTAACACCATTCTGAAACACAACATGAAGTAAATTAAAATCTGGTTGCTTCTACTACCCATGAGACAGATAAGCAACATTTACAAAGTTGGCACAATCACCAGTGTACAAAAAATCTGTGGCTCCAAATTGTTTCCATTTACACTAAAAATGTCCTACTCTGAATCTAACTCCTACTCTAAGAAGACAAAAGAAGGTCCTATTACAAAGAATCAGGATCAGCTTCTATCCCCTCTATTCCTATTCATTTCTAACTATTGGTTCCTAAAATTCTAACTCAAACTTTTTAATCTAGGAAGCTCTCTTTTACAAAGAGGCAAGAATGCCATATATACAGGATGTCACAAACTTGAATGTGTTGTCTCCCGCTTTAGGGTTTACAAAATATCTGCACCCGGGAGAATCGGTTGCAAGAGGGTCGGCATCCAGATCTTTTGCAGAAAGTCGGTTGTGCATTAAACTCTAATCCTCGTTGTCTTATGTCGGTGAAGATTGTCTCCTGAGGTGCTTTGTAGATCTTTTGCAGCTACCACACTTATTTCTGGCCTCTGTGTCTATTTTTGACCTCCAGCGGAGCTGCCTCGAGTCCCCCAAAATATCCCCATTAATGTCAAGCTACCTTTGTCAGAAAACCTCACAGCTGTCCCTTTGTAGCATGGCTTCATCTTCTTGCTCGCTTGGTGCTCCTTCCTCCCCAGATCCGCCTTGTCTGCAAGTCCGTTGGCGTAGCACGGGCCAGTCGGCGAGAGGCTCTGGCAAGCCACAAATATCATACCGATCTTGTAAAGACCTTCGGCAAGAGTGCTTCCTCTCGGCCAGACGACATAGCGAAACCGCGTCCTCACTGCGAACTCCATTTCTGTCAATGGGACCCTCTCTTCAGTCGGCTTCTATTTTTTGTTTCGGTGTAGATCCTCGTGGTCACCTAGACCCTATGGCAAAGCCACTCTACTTTGGCGAAAGCCCATTTTCCTTCAAGGAGACTCCACTTAGTCGGCGAGACCTTCCACCGAGCTTCAAAACTCTGGCCGACATGCTTGAGATATATGACCATGCACAAAACCTGACCCTGCAAAACAAGGTCTCCATTAGTCTTTTGAATCTCAAAAATATCATTAATATTATGCCCCTTTATCAAAAAGAAATCTAACCCCGATAGAAGCGAAGCCAACACGGGCATGGGAAGCAAAACTTAAACAAGTCCCGGCAGAACCGGGACTGGGGAAAAACACAACCCAGAAATGACATCCTTCGCCCTCAAAACTGGCGGGGGCGGGATGAAGAGAAAACTGGAACTGGGACCAGAGTCGGGGAGGGAACAAGCCAGGGAAACAATCAACATTTCCTAGTTCATACCTCGACCCAGATCCGCGTCCGCGAGAATACCCAAAACACAAAGGATGGGAACAAAACATCGGCGGAGCCGGAGCAGAGCAACGAACAAGGCAAGGCAGAACCGGGGTTGGAACCAAAATCTGAACCAGAAACTTCTCCAAGTTTCAGGTTCAGATTTCGTTCTGAACCCGCCCCCGACGCCATCCCAAAAGAGGAGGCAGAAAGGAAAAGTAAGAGAACGGAAAGGGGGAGGACAACCCCACGATAAAGCAAAAAGAAACAAAACAAAAAGAACAGAACAAGTGTAACAACGCGAACAAACGCGCAAGGGAAAGAAGACCAAAGAGGCGGGACCGGGGCCGAGGAAGGAACCAAAAACGGAGCTTGAAAGAAGTTCCAAGTTCAGAAACCATTCCGGCTCCGGATCTGCCAAAGCAAACAAACCAAAACAAAAAGGAAACAAAGTGCCCAAGGCCAAAAAGAAAACACCTAAGGCAAAAGACACAAAATGACCAAGACCAACAAAAAGGAAAGAAAAGGGCGGGGTCGGACCCAGGACGGAACCAAAATGAGGAACTTTAAGAAAGTTCAACATTACAAACCCGGACCCAGACCCGACTCCGACAAAGAACAAAAGAAACAAAAACCAAGGTCTGTCGGAACCGGAAAAACGCCTAAGGCAGAAAACCAAAGGCAAAAAGGGAAAAGACAAAAGGGGGATCCATTTTGATCCAGATCAAAGTGGGGTGGTTATGCAAGGCATAACAAGTAGGAGATAGGAAAATTAGATTTAAGATGGCATATCATAAGCTATTCTATATAGTTGTTGCTTGAGCTCATCTTCCTACAAATTTGTTCTTATTTGGCATCTCATAAGCTATTCTATATTGTTACATCCTAATTGTGTAGTTACTATTTACTATTACTACATAAGGTAAATATGAATGTAATGTGAATTCTGGAGATGAATAAATTGTGCTTGTACCTTGTTATCAATATGAATGTTATCTCATTTGATGTTATCTTAGTTGATTTTATTTCGTGGGGAAATACTGCATATATGTGAATAAATGGTTATTGAATTATTATTCTAAACTTTGGAGATGTTTTATGTATATTGCATATGTTGTGAACGATTAATTGTCGTGTGCATGTGTTAGTGGATGAAGGTATATGTTCCATTCCTCCAAGCGGAGGGGGAAGTATCACTCAGGAGAAGATCTTGGTCGGGTAACCGGTAAAAGTAAACTATCTGAGCATATACACACACCACATTAGAATGATTGAGTTGAGTCAATTTGTGGGTAGTTGGTAAGTCATCCTTAGCTGATATGTTTGCATTTGAGAGTCTTTTTTACTATTGCATGCATTATTGGGTGATGTTTACCTATTGATCTTTTGAGATCTTTCTTGTACTATTACGATTATATTGACAAGTGGGATGTGCATGGAAGTATGTGTATCTATATGCACATACATGTCAATGGGATCTAACAACATGTATATGCACATGTATAGATGTATCACATGCAAACACTTATCAATATGATGGTGATTGTGAATGGCTATATGTGAATCGGATGTGAACATATATACATGTATATGTGAACATATATATATGTATAGTATATACATGTATCCATGTGTATATGTATATCGATACATGTGTACATTGGCGAATGGACACGCTCAAACAGATGCATCCATATAGATATACCTTCATATATGTGTACATAGAGGCATATACATTTATACATATATATATGCATACATTCAATATAATGTGTTTATTATATATATTCTATCTTACCTGTATATATATATATATCGAATGTATGCTTAATTATTGGTTTATGATATATATATATATATATATATATATGTAAATATATATTAACATATTATATATGTTAATAGAAACCGACTATCATTTGTTTAGATAGAAGCTGATTTATAAAGGTTGATAATGGTCGATATGACTATGTTCTTTGAAGCCGTATGAAGTTGCTTATGACTCTTTGTGAAACCAATTATCACTCAGAATGTCACGCGATATAAGACATTGTATTGTGTTTGATATTGTTGTTGATATTAAAGCATAGACTTGGTCAACGCCTTTGGTAAGATCAACCTTGACTTTGTCAACTATTTTAAATGCTTTGGTCGACTCATCCTCTATACAAATTGATGGATGTTTGTTGTTGAGAAATGGTAGTTGATTGTTTCTACAAGTAGTAAAACTACGCCAAACAAGAAGAAAAGAGGGATGGATTTGGTGCCACCTTTGAAACCAAGTTGTTGTAGATGTCTATTCTTAGTGACAATTCAAATTGAGCATATGTAGATTGAATACGTCTTGTAATTGTTGGCAATGCTACAAGTCAATCTGTAGGGGGTTTTGCTGAGTATGAGCTTAGGAATTTTCCACCTTACTGTTGAGTTTCATGTGTTGCTTTGCATGGAGCTTGCTGTCCATTAACATGCCTAAACTGTAGGCTAAAAGTTTACTAGGCTGCTCTATAAATAGCTAAGCCATTTCATTAGTAAGGACACATTCTTTCCCAAGATTACACATCTTTTGCAATTCCTTATTTCTGTGTTATTCCCAGCCATACTTGTTTTATATTGTGAGTGAGAAAGAGTGAGTGTTCTATTGTGTTGAGAGGAAACATTGTTGTTTGAGAGAAGTAACCTATCAACTTGTTAGATAGAGTTATTTGTGACATTCTTGAGAAGCTGATTATCAAGCTAACTATTGTTGGAGAGGGTTGCATTGTTGTCTTCTAATTGGATAAGCGATAACAGGCATGAGGATCTCTTCTTCTTTGTTATTTACTTTGAAATGATATGTTTTCCATGATTGCTTGAAATGTCTTTTCCAGTGTGTGCATTAGAGATATTAGAGTGTCTTTGAAAAGGAAATTAAATCTTTTATGTTGTTTTCATGTTGTGCTTGTAAGTACTCCATAATAGTATTTTGGTGTATATCATAGATATTATATACTAGGCTTGATTGAACACAAAAGGAACTTGTGATACACTTAGCTAAGTTATTGATTTAACTAGGAAAGCTTGTGTTTACTCCTAGGATAGTTAATCCAGTATGGGAGGGAGCTTGTGTACTTACTTGTTAAGTAGGTTAATTCCAAGTAGATTAAAATGGTGTTAGGTTAATCTAGGGTGATAGAATATCCATTGAAGGAAATACCTATGCGTAATTTAAGATAGCCTTAAGTTAAATCGAATCCGAGTAGTGTATGTGATAGATGACTCTCAATAGGAATACTAAATGTAACACTTTGGCCAAAGTAGTGTAAATTTCTGAGAATCCACTATGGATTGTGTGACTACCGAAACTACACTATCAATTCACCATGATCCAGTATTACATGCTAGTTCAAGATTGTGGGATTACAAGTTCTAGTTATGTAGGACACAACACTATGCTCAACTGGTTTTCATTATCGGTTACTCTACCAATCTCTTCATCGAAGGGAAGGGATATCTATTGAATGATAGATGTGTGGGGGACTGCATTAAGAGTCTGTGGTTGGCAAAAAAGCGTTTTAGTGATGTTTCTCCTCCACAACATGTGAAAGAAGAACCAAGATTTGAAAGGAAGGATCCTAGACCGTCTTACCACTCTTTGTTCTAAAGCTCTTTGAGCTATGTATGAAAGTGTATGTTTTCTTGTATTGATGTACCTTATGTTTTATTATGATGAAATGGAAATCCATATTGTATTATGTAATGCATCTTGTTCGTATATTATCAATAAAGAAAAGAATTTTTTTTATTACAATGGCTTGTTACTTAGGTTATTTACTCGTAAGGTGTAAATTTAGAAATTTTTACTTCATTAAGGATTGGTATGTTACATGTGGTATCAAAGCTACTAGGTTTAGCTCTGGAACCTATGAGCTCATCATTCTTTCTGTCCAACGTTATCTAATGTTGTGAATTCTTGTGCCAGGATGGTGCGTCTCAGATTAACAGATCAAAAGTCAGTAATCAGAAACAAGTGCTACCTCAAGGCCAAGAAGGAAAGGGAAGCCATCGTTAGAACCATAGAGGGAACCAACTACGACAATGCCTTCTGGTTGAGTGACACTGAAACCTTTAGTCACAAAATTTCTTGAATCAGTAATGTGAAAAGAAAGATGAAGATGGAGGCTATGTACAATTACCTACCAACCATCTCACCAAAAAATTCTGAGTCATTACTGCTTTCTAGGGATATGCCTTCAGAAGAAAGTGTTAGTCTGGCATTCATCTTTAGAGATCCTAGGGTTCTTCCATTGGTTGAAGTAATAGTAATTTCTTCAAGTAACGAGTCTGAGGGATATGTACCAAGGACACTGCCAGATGAGAAATGGTCTCATGAACAAATGTCTATGGAAAGGGTAGACTACATTGTTGATGAACACCATATTGGCATTGCTTCTCATAACTATGCATTGGATGATAAATCCAAAGGTTATTATCCTTTTTGGGATAGGTACGAACAAATGAGAGATGAACAGAAAGATAGGGAACAACAACTATCGTAGTCTCTAGGTTATACTCCTTTAAGTTATGTGTCAAAGAGTGAATCCTTAGGATATTCTCTACTCGACTATCTAAATAGTCACTCCATGTAATCAAAGGATATTGAAATCCTCGTGAAATGAATAAAATTATGTGTTTTTCAATAAAGAAGTGTGTACTTAATCTTATGTGGAATTTGTTATGTGTGTATTAATGCCATTTTTAATATTTTTCATAAGATAGTTGAAAACATAATTTAGCCTAACATGGATAAAAATTTAGGTAAAAACCAATCTTGTAAGGATGGTCAGGACACAAACTAATCCGGGCGAAATTCAAGAGGTTGGACAAGGAACCAATAGAGTAGAGGCTAGGCTTGACCAAATCTTGGCAAGGTTGGCTAATCTTGAGCAAGAAAGAGTTAAGGATATGGTAGAAAAGGAAGTACCCGTTAATGAGCATGAGAGAGAAAACTCTTCCCATGGGCATAATGAAACCCATAATCATGAGAAGGAAAAATCACCTATGCCATCTATTGAAAGGAATAAAAATCTTGTGGCTTCTAAACTTTATAGGGACATGAAGAAGATTATTCCACCCAAGTTTGATGGTAGTGTTGGAGGTGATGAGGCTGAAGTGTGGCTTGTCCAAAAGGAAAAGTATTTTGAAATACGAAACTATGATGAGGTTACTAAAGTCGCATGGGTTACGTATCAGTTAGCAGGAGAAGCCTCTAATTGGTGCATGAACAAGAAGTTAGAACTCAACATTAACTCTTGGAAATTTATACTATGACCAAAAAGTCTCAAATTTCTAGGGTCTAAAGCAAGGTAACATGATAGTCAACAAATATTGGGAGAAGTTTACCTGACTTCTGCCCTATGTTCCCATATATCATAAGGATGAGTACTTTTGCATTAGGAAATTTATAATGGTATTGAACAGTTAGATTGGAGAGGAAGTGGATATGCATGGTCCAACAACAATGGATCTTGTATATGAAAAATCAATTAAGCAGGAGCAAAAGCTTAGGGCTAATTCCACTCATCAAGAAAGAAAAGAACAAAAGAAGGATGTGGAAGTTCCTAACAAGATAATTCCAAAGGAGGAATCTGTGCAAAATATTCCAAGGAAAAAGGGGAAAATATTCTACAATAATAGAAAGGAGATTAGGAGAGAGCGAAAAAGGAATGACTAGCATGGGTAATACCAACAAGGCTAATGAAAATATCAATGTCTGGAGAAACCATAGGGAAAAGAGGACCGGCTACAAGATGTTTTATATGCAGAGGGGATCACTATGCTAGTGAGTGTCGCAATAAAACTTCTGGATAACGACCATATGGTAATCCATTACCCACCCAGTAGGCAATGTTTCAGCAAAAGATACATGCAACTGTGGATGATTGTCAGGTAGAGTACCAAGTAACTCTAGTTGAAACGCCAGGTATTTTGTTTGGATTACCTATTTCTATTCTTATTGATACTAGTGCAACTGAGAATTTCATTTCACCTAGAATAGCTAAACAATTATCTAGGAAGGCAGGACACATGGCAATGTCTTGGGATGTAGAGTATACAAACTAAACAAGAGCAAAGGTGGATCAATGTCTAGTTGAGGCTAGGATAGAACTACCCAATTTTTCTACTCAAGTAAACATTTATGTCGCACCTCTAGGATCATATGGCGTTAACCTAGGAATGAATTGGTTGTGGAAACATAGGGCTAAATTATATTGTCATGCAAAGACCGTAGAATGACTAGATGATTTTGGAAATCAAGTTAAATTCCAAGGGATGCTTAGAGAGGTTAGGATTCGATAAATTACGACAATGCAACTTATAAGAGCTAAGAAGAAAGGGTGTAAACTCTTTGTCATAAAGATTGAAGAGTTTGGAAAGGATAGTGATTCGAAGTTCCAAAGTTTATAGGAACTAGAAGATGGTGAAATAGATGAAACTGGAAAATCAGATATGGAGAGGTATCCATTATTGAGGAAATTTTCGAATGTGTTTCCAAATGAGTTACTAGGATTACCTCCGAAAAGAATATTTGATTTCTCTATTGATATAGTTCCAAGGTTAGAACCTATTTCAAAGGTACCCTATAGGATGACAACCACTGAACTTATGGAACTTAAGGCACAATTAGATGAATTGTTGTTGAAAGGATTGATAAGACCAAGTGTTTCACCTTAGGGAGCGCCAGTCATCTTTGTTGAAAAGGATGGTACCTTTTGTTTATGCATTGACTATTGTATGATTAACAAAGTTAGGGTTAAGAACAAGTATATGTTTCCATGCATTGACGATCTTTTTGACCAAATCAGGGGTGCCACCGTATTCTCTAAAATAGATCTGAGATCTGGATATCACCAATTGAGGATTAAGGATGAAGATATCTTTAAAACTACATTCAAAACCAAATATGGACACTATGAGTTCACTGTTTTACCCTTCGATTTAACAAATGCACCTGCAACATTCATGAACCTAATGAATAGTGTATTTAGAGATTACCTTGACAAATTTGTACTAGTTTTTCTAGATGATATTTTGATTTATTCTATAAATGAGGAAGAACATTGCAAACATTTAGAAATGGTCCTACAATGTCTAAGAGAACATAGGCTGTATGGTAAAATTTCCAAGTGTACATTCTTTCAAAAGAGGGTACATTATCTAGGCCATGTGATTTCGGCAAAAAGAATTTATGTAGACCTAGCTAAGATCAAAGCAATACTTGAGTGGCCTATACCCAAGAATGTGTCGGAAGTAAGAAGTTTCATGGGTCTAGCAGGATACTATAGGAAGTTCGTAGCAAACTTTTCTAAGATTGCTTTCCCAATTACTTTTACAAAAGAAAGGAAAGAAATTTGTATGGAATGAGAAGTATCAAGAAGCTTTTGACCTACTCAAAGAGAAGTTAACCACCACACCGATCTTAAAAGTACCAGATTCTGACAATAACTTTATAGTTATCATGGATGCATGCGAAGAAGGGTTAGGAGGTGTATTAATGCAAGATGGTAAAGTGATAGCATATGAATCTAGAAAGTTGAAACCTTATGAGATGAATTATGCACCGCATGATTTAGAATTGGTAGTTGTGGTTCACACTCTACAAATGTGGAGGCATTACTTGTTAGGAAAACCCTTTGAGATGAAAATTGACCATAGTAGGTTAAAGTACCTTTTTACTCAACCTAATATGAATGCTAGATAGAGAAGGTGGTTAGAGCTGATAGTTGACTATGATTTTAATATCAATTATATTAAAGGGAAGGAAAATCAGGTTGTCGATGCACTAAGTCGAAGACAACATATTGCTTCCATAGTAATGATTCAAACCAATTTTAGGGGGCAAGTGCTCCAAAAGTGCAAGGAGGATGAGTATTACTTGCAAGTTAAGCAAGAACTCGTTGATAATCCACAAGATTCTAGGTATGAAGGTTTTCATTTTGAACCGAATGGATTACTTAGATATAAGAATGTAAAGGAATTGAGAAATATGGTATGGAAGGAAGTATACGAAGCACCATACTTTGGACATCCTAGAGTGACAAAAATGATGGCTGATGTAAAACCATTATACTTTTGGAAGAGAATGAAAGGAGATGCCACTAGTTTTGTGGCTAAATGTCTTGAGTGTCAAAGGGTGAAAGCTAAACATCATCATCCTGTAAGCTTGTTATACCCACATGATATACCAGAGAGGAAGTGGCAAGTCATAAGTATGGACTTTGTGCAAGGATTTCCTTTATCAGGAAATAAGCACAATGCCATTCTTGTGATTGTAGATAAGTTTACCAAAATAGCACATTTTATACTAGGGAATCGAATTGATGGAGCACCTATCATAGCAAGAAAATTCATGCAAGAAGTGTTTAGGTTGCATGGGATTCTTGAGAATATTTTCTCAGATAGGGATGTACGAGTCACTTCTAGGTTTTAGCAAACCTTGTTTTATGCACTAGGGACTCAGTTGAACATTAGCTCAGCATATCATCCGGAAACAGATGGGAAAATTGAAAGGGTAAATCAAGTATTGGAAGACCTACTTAGGATGTATTGCATAGATCAACAGTACAAGTGGAAAGACTACTTGCCCTTAGTAGAATTTGCTTACAATAATTCTTATCATTCTGCGATAAAGATGGCTCCATTTGAAGCTTTGTATGGTCGAAAGTGTCAAACTCCTATAAGTTGGGATAAACTTGAGGATCGATTAAGTCTTGGGCCAGAGATGTTAGTTGAAATGGATGAGCAAGTTAAGATTATTAAGCAAAGGTTAGTTGAAGCTAACAATAGGAAGAAAAGCTATGATGATGCTAAGAGAGTGCCCCATAATTTTTCCATAGGTGACAAAGTATTATTGAGAGTGAAACCTCACAATAGCTCCATTAAATTTGGAAAGTCTTCTAAGTTAGCCCACGCTACATGTTGGACCTTTTGAGATTCTAGAGGAAGTGAATCCAATAGCTTATCATATTGCATTTCCACCAACTCTTGCCAAAATGCATAATGTCTTCCATGTGTCCTACCTTAAAAAGTATATACCAGGGGATAATCATGTAATTGATTAGATTGCTTGTAAGCTACGCTTGTGTAACAGAGAAATCTTGCAGTGCAAAGTCCAGTGGGATCAGTACGTAGAAGACTTGGCTACTTGGGAGGACTATGCAGAAATTCAACAAAAATTTCCTCATATTCTTAATGATTTTGAGAATGTTTGAACAATGTGTTGTTAATTGTTATGTTTTATAATAATCCCTAAAGTCATCAGGGACAATGATTCATAAAGGGGGGAGTACGTTACACCCCAATTGTGTAGTTACTATTTACTATTACTACATAGGGTAAATATGAATGTAATGTGAATTCTAAAGATGAATAAATTGTGCTTGTACCTTGTTATCAATATAAATGTTATCTCATTTGATTTTATCTCATTTGATGTTATCTCAGTTGATGTTATTTTGTGGGGAAATACTACATATATTTGAATAAATGGTTATTGAATTATTATTCTAAACTTTAAAGATGTTTTATGTATACTACATATGTTGTGAACAATTAACTATTGTGTGAATGTGTTAGTGGATGCAGGTATATGTTCCATTCCTCCAGATGAAGGGGAAGTATCACTCAAGAGAAGATCTTGGTCGGGTAACCAGTAAAAGTAAACTATCTAAGCATATACACACACCACATTAAAATGATTGAGTTGATTCAATTTGTGGGTAGTTGGTAAGTCATCCTTAGCTGATATGTCTGCATTTGACAGTCTTGTTTACTACTGCATGCATTATTGAGTGATGTTTATCTATTTGGCTTTTGAGATCTTTCTTGTACTATTATGATTATATTGACAAGTGGGATGTGCATGGAATTATGTGTATATATATGCACATACATGTCAATGGGATCTAACGACATGTATATGCACATGTATAGATGTACCACACATAAACACTTATCAATATGATGGTGACTGTGAATGGCTATATGTGAATTGAATGTGAACATATATATATATATATACACGTATCCATATGTATATGTATATCGATACATGCGTACGTTGGTGAATGGACACGCTCATACGGATGCATCGATATAGATATACCTACATATACGTGTACATAGAGGCATATACATTTATACATATATATATATATATGCATACATTCAATATAATGTGTTTATTATATATATACTATCTTGCATGTACTCTTATATATATATCGAATGTATGCTTACATTATTGGTTTATGATATATATATATATATATGTAATATATGTATATAATATATATATATAACATATTATATATGTTAATAGAAACTGACTATCATTTGTTTAGATAGAAGTCGATTTATAAAGGTTGATAATAGTCGATATGACTATGTTCTTTGAAGTTGTATGAAGTTGCTTATGATTGTTTGTGAAACCGATTATCACTCATAATGTCACGTGATATAAGACATTGTATTGCATTTGATATTGCTATCGATATTAAAGCATAGACTTGGTCGACACCTTTGGTAAGATCAACCTTGACTTTTTCAACTATTTTAAATGCTTTGGTCGACTCATCCTCTATAAAAATTGATGGATTTTTGTTGTTGAGAAATGGTAGTTGATTGTTTCTATGGGTAGTAAAACCGCGCCAAACAAGAAGGAAAGAGGGATAGATTTGGCACTACCTCTGAAACCAAGTTGTTGTAGATGTCTATTCTTAGTGACAATTCAAATTGAGCATATGCATATTGAATAAGTCTTGTAATTGTTGTCAATGATGCAAGTCAACCTGTAGGTGGTTTTGTTGAGTATGAGCTTAGGAATTCGCCATCTTATTGTTGAGTTTCATGTGTTGCTTTGCATGGAGCTTGCTGTCCATTAACATGCCTAAACTATAGGCTAAGAGTTTACTAGGTTGCTCTATAAATAGCGAGCCATTTCATTAGTAAGGATGCATTCTTTCCCAAGATTACACATCTTTTGCAATTCCTTATTTTTGTGTTATTCCTAGCCATACTTGTTTTATATTGTGAGTGAGAAAGAGTGTGTTCTATTGTGTTGAGAGGAAACATTATCATTTGAGAGAAGCTATCAACTTGTCAAATAGAGTTATTTGTGACATTCTTGAGAAGTTGATTATCAAGTTGACTGTTGTTGGAGAGGGCTACATTGTTGTCTTCTAATTGGATAAGTGATAATAGGCATGAGGATCTCTTCTTCTTTGTTATTTACTTTGAAATGATATGTTTTCCATGATTTCTTGAAATGTCTTTTTTGTAAGGAAAATTGGGTAATCTCAAATAGAAACATCTAAGAGCATCAGTGCCTTTGGTGATTTTAATTCCTTCAAATTTCCTCAAAGACACAACTACTATGCCATAAAGCAGAAACAGGCACAGTTGATTTCCCACATTAACCCTTTTGAGAAAAGCACATGTCGAAACAACCAACATGAAAGACAAACATAAATGGACACACATATTTACGTGGGGAAAACCCTTACGGATAAAAAACCCCACACTCCAAAAGATACATCCATTGTATTATTTAGAAACAAAAGAGTTACAATACAATTAAGGCTTACAACCTTTATAGGAGTTTACACATCTTGTCCATCTGAAGAATACAGACAACAGTCGTAACTATTCAGAATCCTCGCACAACATACAATGCAAATACATCTCCTCTTAGCCAGCCTCTCGACCAGCCCAACCCTTTAGCTTCTCAGGTTCACATTCTTCATCTCCTTCACAACAACATTCTCATTTTTCCCTTAATCATTCCAGGAAACCCTAACCACAACAGACGAACAACCACGAGCAGCTTAAGCGTCACATACATGCAACCAATCACCGCTTTCCAGCTAATCATTAATCGGGTCCCATTGAGACATTCTATACAGGTCACCAAGTCAGCCACCATCATATCGGGGAGACCATCATTGGAGTCCTACTGATGATGTCATCTCCCACCGACAACTCTTTACTGCCATGCAAGTCCCTGCTTTGTCGTACTCACCAAGACTTCAATTATCGGGTGTCGAAGAGACATTAGACAATCTCACACCAAACTCACATCGTCACATCGACAAGCATTCATTTCACCAACCATTCAATCATTGGAGTGTTGAAGAGACACTTGACCATCTCTCCTCGAGCGCCTGATGTCACATCGACAAGGTCTTGCAGCTCACTGTACTGCTAGTCCATCGAAGAGACATGCATGTCGAAGAGACTTTCACCAAAGTCTCGGTGACACCTTGAAGTCACACCGACACCGAGTCCCTAGCTTCCACCTGCATGTCGAAGATACTTTTCACCAACTCACGATGACCTCCCAAAGTCTCATCGATGGGAATGAGCAAGTCTTCAACTAGCATGTCTAAGAGACATCTCACAATGTCTTGATGATCGCACAAGGTCACAGTGACAAGGTTCCACTAGACTCAACCTGCATGTCGAAGAGACATTTTCCAACATCCCACCGACAACGTTAAGTCACTTTGACAAGGTCCTTGCAGCCTTCTACCGGAATGTCAAGGAGACCTCTTTCTAAGTCCTGTCAATCACACCATGTCTCGCTGACACTCTTTCGTCGAAATGTCTAAGATACATTTGGAAACGTCATGCCGATGCAACCATCTCTCGCCGACAACAAAGGGATCGCTCTGTTGCTCAAAACTCGAACTTCCATCGGAGGTTATGTATTTCTCAAATCCTGCGACATGCCGACAATGAAGAGAACCACAAAGTCGCTAAGTTGGTAGGTTATGAAATTTCAGAACCCCATGACTTAAGTTAGGAAAATTTAGAAACCCGTGACTTAAGTCAGGCCGATGAAGGAGGGAAAACACAACTACTCCAGGAAGTCGATCAAGCCAATAAATTTAAGTCACATTTCTCAACATTCTCCCACTTGATGAAGAACTTACTGGATCCTTCCAAAGCAAACTCAAGAATCTTAAACAATGCTTTTGTGCTCCAACCAAGACACTTGCAATGACATCAAATATGTCCACCAACACAAGCAACAATTCCAACCATCCACAACAAGAAAAAGGAACGAGCCAAGGCGTATATGCAGCAGTCTCAAGAACACAAGCATCAGATCCTACAGATGGCAAAGGCTTCAACACTGCCACCACTCAACTGTGCTCACAAGCTATACTGAAGCAACAACTTCAAAGCCCCAACCAGAACACAATCATGAAGCAATTATCCAAAAACAAGATAGAACATTAGCTAGAACAACAACCAGAAAACTGAATGCTCCCATCCAACTAATCAACCCATGTGACTACAAATGGCACCCACAACACGTGCTATCCATCCAATCTCACATACCTTCAATGTATCCTCATTAGTAAACTCATGCCATCTTCATAGCCAACCCATCAACTGCAAAAGAAAGCTCCATGTGCCAACTAGTCGAAGAATACAAAGCACAACCAGAAACTCCAACTACATGGATAATGCCAAATCTAAAAGATCAAAGGCATAGCAAATCTACCAATGACAACACATAGAAAGTGTAACCATGTATTACCAAGGAAACATCCACAAAGATCTGCAAAACCTGCAACCAATTGCTACAAGAAACATCTATCTCAACAGTCTTCCATAACTCTCCCATGTTCTCCATATCTAACAGAAGAAAGAGACACAAGAACCTCCATGTCATCACCCAAGTGACAACACATGACCACAAACTAGTGATCATCATGGCTCTACATAGAAATCTCACATCTAAAGTCATATGAGTTCGAACATACCAAAAGAACTAGACTAAAGAGAAAAAACTGCAAATCATAAACATGTAGTCCTACATACACCTCTAAATGCCAGTTGTGTCAAGTAAGATCTCCTTCACAACCCCAAGAAAAAATCTATAACAACATCAGTCGACTCCTTCAAATCTCCTCAAGCTTTCCAGGCTAAGAAATCTTTACAGAAGGAATCCACAAAACCAAAACACCAGGAACTCTTACATGCATCAACATGCAGGCACATGCAAGACACACGCGATCCCATGCAAGTACATGCAACACACAAACCTACACATGCAAGCACAAGAAAATCTCGAAAAAAGGCTATAATACCACTTGTAAGGAAAATCGGGCCATCTCAGATAGAAACATCTAAGAATAGCAGTTCCTTTGATGATTTTAATTCCTTCAAATTGCCTCAAAGACACAACTACTATGCCATAAAGCGGAAACAGGCACAGTTGATTTCCCACATTAACCCTTCTAAGAAAAGCTCATGTAGAAACAACCAACATGAAAGACAAATATAAATAGACACAAAGATTTATGTGGGGAAGACCCTTTTGGGTAAAAAACCCCACACTCCAAAAGATCTAGCCATTGTATTATTCATCAAAAAAAGAGTTACAATGCAATTCAGGCTTACAGCCTCTATAGGATTTTACACATCTTGTCCATCCAGAGAATACAGACAACAGCCATAACTATTCAGAATCCCCGCACAACATATAGTGCAGATCCATCTCCTCCCAACCAACCCATCCCTTCGGCTTCTTAGGTTCACATTCTTTGTCTCCTTCACAACAACATTCTCATTCTTCCCTTAATTGTTCTAGGAAACCCTAACCACAACAGACAAATAGCCACGAGCAGCTTAACCGTCACATACATGCAAGCAATCACCGCTTTCCAACTAATCATCAATTGGGTCCCATCGAGACATTCTATACAGGTCACTGAGTTAACCACCGTCATATCGAGGAGACCACCATTAGAGTCCTACTGACGATGTCATCTCCCACCAACAAGTCTTTACCTCCATGCAAGTCACTGCTCCACCAAACTCACCAAGACTTCAATTACCGGGTGTCGAAGAGACATCAGACAATCTCACACTGAACTCGCATCATCACATCAACAAGCATCCAGTTTTCCAACCATTCAGTCATTGGAGTGTTGAAGAGACACTTGACCATCTCACCTCAAGTGCCTAATGTCACATTGACAAAGTCTTGCAGCTCACTGTACCACTAGTCCATCGAAGAGACATGCATGTCGAAGAGACTTTCACCAAAGTCTCAGCGACACCCTGAAGTCACACTAATACTGAGTCCCTAACTTCCACCTGCATGTTGAACAGACTTTTCACCAACTCACAGTGACCTCTAAAAGTCTCATCGACAGGAACGGACAAGTCTTCAACCAACATGTCTAAGAGACATCTCACAATGTCTCGATGATTGCACAAGGTCACAACGACAAGGTTCCACCAGACTCAACCTACATGTCAAAGAGACATGATCCAATGTCCCAGCGACAACGACAACGTTAAGTCACTCTGAAAAAGGTCCTTGCAGCCTTCTACCGGAATGTCGAGGAGACATCTTCTAAAGTCTTGTCGATCACGCCATGTCTCACTGACACTCTTTCATTAGAATTTCTAAGAGACATTTGGAAACCTCATGCTAATGCAACCATCTCTCGCCGACAACAAAGGGATCGCTCTATCGCTCAAAACCCAAACTTCCATCGGAGGTTATGAATTTCTCAAATCCCGCAACATGCCGACAATGAAGAGAACAACAAAGTTGCTAAGTCATGAGGTTATAAAATTTCATAACCCCACAACTTAAGTTAGGCCAATGAAGGACGAAAAACACAATTGCTCCAGGAAGTCGATCAAGCCAGTAAATTTGAGTCACATTTCTCAACATTTTCCAGTGTGTGCATTAGAGATATTAGAGTGTCTTTGAAAAGGAAATTGAAGCTTTTATGTTGTTTTCATGTTGTGCTTGTAAGTACTCCATAATAGGTGTTTGGTGTATATCATAGATATTATATACTAGGCTTGATTGAACACAAAAGGCATTTGTGATACACTTAGCTAAGTTATTGATTTAACTAGGAAAGTTTTTATTTACTCCTAGGATAGTTAATCCAATATGGGAGGGAGCTTGTGTACTTGTTAAGTAGGTTAATTCCAAGTAGATTAAAATGGTGATAGGTTAATCTGGGGTGATAAAACATCCATTAAAGGAAATACCTATGCGTAGTTTAAGATAGCCTTAAGTCAAATCAGCCCTGAGTAGTGTATGTGATAGATGACTCTCAGTAGGAATACTGAATGTAACACTTTGGCCAAAGTAGTGTAAATGTTTGAGACTCCACTATGGATTGTGTGACTACCAAGACTACACTGTCAGTTCATCGTGATCCAGTATTACATGCTACTTTGAGATTGTGGGATTACAAGTTCTAGTTATGTAGGACACGACACTATGCTCAGTTGGTTGTCATTATCGATTACTCTACCAATCTCTTCGTTGAAGGGAAGGGCCATCTATCGAATGATAGATGTGCAGGGGGGCGCATTAAGAATCTATGGTTGGCAAAACAATGCTTGAGTGATGCTTCTCCTCCATAGCAGGCGACAGAAGAACCAATATTTGAAAGGAAGGATCCTTGACCGTCTTACAACTATTTGTTCTAAAGCTCTTTGAGCTATGTATAAAAGTGTATGCTTTCTTGTATTGTTGTATCTTATCTTTTATTATGATGAAATGGAAATCCATATTGTATTATGTAATGCATCTTGTTCGTATATTCTCAATAAAGAAAAGAAAAGAAATTATTGCAATGGCTTGTTACTTAGGTTATTTACTCGTAAGGTGTAAATTTAGAAATTTTTACTTCATTAAGGATTGGTATTTTACATATATATTCTAGCCCTGAACTACCATTTTGTCTCACAATTTGCAATTCTCTAAAGACTGGGCAAAATTTTTCCTTTCATATGTGTCACCACCTTGAACCAAGGTTTGATTTTGTCCTCAACTTACCCTTTCATTTTGTAAATTATCCAAGATTTCCTTCTAGAAATATTCTAGCTCTCTTCCCCACTTTCTTCTTCTGCTTCTTCTACATACACAAGTAAATATACAAAAGGCACTTTATTTTGCACAATATGATGTATGCTTCAACTAAAAAATAATAAATCTCCTGCATGTATTTTAAGTGCAAAGAGAGGTCTAATTTTACACCATTAATTTTCATAAATATAACTTTTACGCAATCCCAGAATGCCTATACACTTCTCACATTCCTTCTCTGCCATTAAATTACATTGCTAAAAATACAGATAAACCTCCTCTCATATTTCTAGCTAAATAAAATGTACTTTGAAAATTACAGAATGAAGGATCACCCGCTACTAATTTTGATAGTAACTGCCTACCTGCCACTAAACATTACGAAAAGTAGAAGTTTTATTTTCAACATGTGAAAGATCATGCTCCCAATTCTTCTAAACCAATTATTATCCAACTATAACTGCTTTCATATCATGTGTCTTTAAGCAATATCTTTATTGATTTCCCATGTCCTCAAACTTGTGTTGTGGATCAATTATACCTAGCAACATCAGCCATGAAACTAGCATGATCCTAAAAATGTCGGGCAATTTTACAACTCTCCAAAAATAATACCTTGCTAGGATGATTTGGTGGCAAAGAAAACATTTACAAATATAAGGGCATCTCATTGTCCATGTACATTATAGAAATAGTAGCATTTCACAATGCGGTGGGGAAGCAACATGTAACCTACTAAAACCCTCCAAGATATCCACCTGTATGCTCATGTGTCATTTGTCTGTCATAGCTTGAATACCTACGATTTCGATACAAGTGACGGTGTCCATAACACCTTAAAAGATTTTGACTACCTAATAACAAACAATCCACGATAAAGTGAATAATTAGCATAGCCACATGAACCTAGAGAACCTTTTACACACCATGGAAACATTCTACATTAATGTGCAAGACTCAGTAGCATGCAATGTTAGTGTGTGAAATTCAACAGCATCATATGTGCCCTACCCACAAGTCATTGTGTAGTGGTGTGCCCTATGCACAAGTCATTGTGTTGCCACGTGTCTAGACACATGACTCAATGTATCTTCATGTGTCTCTTAGCAATCATTACACAATCAGCAGTCCTCTACAAATGACATCTTCATAAGACCTCTTTTGCAATTGTGGGGATAGAACACCATTAGGAATTCAATTGCAAGTTGGCACATTAAGCAGTTTGTCATATGAACCATTTTATTTTTTCAACATGTATTGTAACCATTTGTACATATAGATATTTGATCCTTTAGTAGGAAGGTCGACATGTATAGTTGAAGTCAAATCAGTTTGATATGTTCACTCCATCACTGTAGAAAATCATGTGTTGTCTTCCACAAACTGATAAAACCCACTTCACTTGAACCCATTGAAATAACATAAAATGTCCAAGGAAGTGTGAAAAATTAGTCATAAATACCAATACTATTTTTGAAGCAAGTCTATAACACTACGGATGGTAATTGATTTCATATCCAAATTAATAATTTAATAATTTGATAAACACATTAAATCTAGCAAGTTAATAAATCTTAGAATTGAATAACGCATTGACCAATAATTTCTTGTTTGATTGAACTTAATTTGAAGTAACACTGAAAAAAGTATATGTTTCCTACATTAAAGATTGCATAATAGCCTTTATTCTTAATTCATGAAAATAGATACATTAATGATGAATTCATCACAAAGTTCTTGTTGGTATAGACTCCAAAATGTAAAAAAAAAAACTTTTTCACCAAAACACACACCCAACCAAAATGATGAGACAAGAAGTCATATATGGAAAAGCTCAAATGTCAAAGAGATCTAAAGACTATAGAAATCAAGAGCCATTGTTTATGAAAATGGGATAAAAACATGTTTTAAGCCAACAAAACATATTTTTCTATCGGCATGATCCTTGCACCTCCTTTTGGTACAAGTGCTAGTTAATATATATATGTTAATGACTACGCATGTGGAATATCAACTCCAATTTATAAATTGTGTTATATGAAAACATCTATAAAAAATGAACTAGGCTAAGAAATGTTGGATAAGTATGCCCATGATAATGTCATGCCTTCGAAATGAGTATTATAGCCCAATTAAAAAATGTTAGCAATTGACAAAGATGAAACAAACAAAAAAGGTGAATGGCATGCATGTATTATGTTTGCATACTTGCATCCTCTTCTCAAAATAGTATTCTTTTCTCTAAAATCCCCTGTTAGCATGCATTGACAAATGTTTAAAAAAACTAAAAAAACAACAAGTGAATCCTTTTCTCAAAATAGCATTATTTTCTCTAGAATCTCTTGCCTCCATCACTCTTCTCAAAATGTCATTCTTTTCTCTAGAATCTCCTCCTTTCTACTCTCTGCCCTAGACACAACTTCAAACTATCTCACTAACTATTTATACCACATAATACTGCATACAAATAACATATCCAAACACGAAACTTAATACCAAGCTTTGGGTGGCAAGAGAATTCTATTTGGTTATGTTATTTGTTTGCAATAATTGTGTCTGACTTTCAAAGGCTTTTGGAAGTTATGATTGAGCTCATATTATTTTTAAGCCTTGGCCAGGCTAAAGATAAGTCTGCTTTGTTAATGATTTTCAAGTTACAGTCAGCTCGAGACGTCTTGAAGCCATCTCCCATCTTAAAGATGTGTTTCCATCTCTAGGATGTTGCCCAGGGGTGAAAAAATGGCATCTCTCCCATTCACCATTTGAAATCATTAAGAACTTTATGTTTGACAAAATAATAGCCCGTCACTTGAAAACAAGTCAATAGTTTAGAAAGAATGTAGGGTGCAAAATACATCACAGATTTATGCTAGAAACAAAAGGCAGTACAAAATCAATTATCCATGCATAAAACTTACAAAATGAATTTGCATTGAAATCTTGCGTTTTCTATTTGATAGCTTGTGTAGTGAATTAGGGTGATAATCAATGCATTGCATTGAGTTCAATCTCAACCACTGACTCAATTTTGTTTTGTCTTTAACAATGGCCATTGTGTTTTATATGTTGGTTGATTTGTATATTTTGTTATTTTGCATGGATCACATTCGTTTGTTGTTCACATGGAGCTATACTTTGTATACATCATGGATGATAAAGAGTGACCAATCTACTCTCTTTTCTCATGTAGGCTTGGATATGTCATGGTTCATTTATAGCATAGTAGTGTTTCTTGAAAGCTTTTTGCGATTAATTGGGAGTAGTCATGATCCACCACATTTGCTATGTCATTTTCCAAGTTACTATTGACTTTACTAGAAGACACTTCTAATTTTTGTAATGCATACTCATCTTTTTTGGCCTCGTTTTTACACAAGAGGCAGAAACATACAAAGCACACACAGATTGAAAATACTTTGCAATTTGAAGATTTGAAGCTGGAAGGAAGCTAGACAAGACTATAGAGAGGAGAGAATGCAAATAGACTATAGATATGTCAATTCCATGAAGATACACCATACATGCAACAAATCAAAAAACTGTTGACGTCGTATTTACTCTAGGAAAAGCCTTTCAAAAAAAAACCCAACAAAACGAGACTCAATATATTATTCAATAATCACCAATATCAAGATTACAATATAATATCAGAGCATGTCTCCTATGTCACAAGCATCAAATATCCTTGTAGAAATTCCTGCAACAAAACCCCTACACAATGATAAGTGCTTTCAAATCTCCATCTTGAGCATCTAATATATAGCCAAGCCCAAGACCAAAAAACCATAAGTGGTTTCTGAATCCATATGTTGAAACCATTGGCAAGTTTAGGCACCCAAATCAAGCACAAAATCCACTGCATCCACAAAGCATGATAAAACGACAAATGAAATTAAAAACATTACATGTGTTTCTCCACCAAATTAGTGCATGTCATTTTGGACTAATTCATCTTCTTGAAAGATGTTCATGCATACCGTAGTTGACTAAAGATCCCCTTTGATCTTCTCCTAATCCACAAATAACTCCCTCTCTTCATGCTCTACCTATCTTGACAACTCTTATGCACCTTATAATTGTCATGGTTGTTTTTAGTAACTGCCATAGTTCTAAGTGATACTTACAAATTGGAAACTATAAAATAATTAATTTAAACCAAATATTAAGATTTGCAACATGTGTGACTGTTATCACCTGGAATATGTACCCTGCTGAATCTTGAATCCAACTATACTGTGAAACATGGGATGACCTCTCGAGCTGTGAGACTCGTGGAACTTGAGGTCAACCTCCGATTAAAGGGCGGCTTCCCCTTGGTAAATCACCTAAAACCTAACTCTAACTAAAGAACCTTGATGGGAAAAGAGATGAGAAAGATCTAATAATCTAAATCTAAAATAGAAAATGAAGGTGATATACCAAATATAGCAGATTTCTACTTCCTTTCAACAACACAACTTATGAATCTCAATCTAAAGCTTCAAACGGTAATTTGCAAAAGTAATTCAAAGGTAAACTTAGAGCAGCAGTGAACAAGGAGTCATGGAACTCACAATAATACTTGTTTTTCTTTCATACACAGAGAAAACTGAAACAAATAGAGGCAAAAATACTAATCTTTGAATCACTGAAGGCTGCTACAATGACTATTTGATTTTGACTGAAAAAATTAAAGGACTAAATGTCACTTTGTCACAATAAACTTTTCCAATACTTTGCAACAAACATAGGCCTCTTATTTATAGATTTTTGAGAGCCTAAAATCAAAAAGTCATGTTGACTTTAAATATTTTTCCTATGAGTTGTCATCCTTATCCTCAATGAATAAGATTTACCTTTTTGCTTTATGAATTGTCAATCTTATCCTTTGAGTTGTCATCCTTATCCTCTATAGATAAGATATTTGTAATTCTTATCCTTTGTGAATAAAATATTTGGATAGGATATTTGTAATCCTTATCCTTTGACTTTGACTTTGTAATGCTTTGCTGCTTTTGTAGAATTTTTTATTTTTATTTTTATTTTTCATAAAAAATCAGGTAACATTTTGGCGATCTCAAGGGAGTTATTTGCTTGCTAAATAACTGACTAGCTGCCTGCATCCTTCCATTGGGCATGGAGTCTTTATATGGATCAAAAAAACATTGTTGCCAACCTACTCCAATTGAAAAGAGTCTGCTACAAACAACTTGTTCATAAAGCACTTAGGGAAAAGACACTTAAAACCTTGTGCAACAACACTTATTAGCAGGAAAGGACACCTACCCTAACCTATACTAACCAACAGTAGTGATGCTCAAACGAATCCATTAACTGGTTTTCAAAATAACTTCCTTTTTTGGCCAACATAGGATGCTTTACATGATCATAAATCGCTGAGAGGAGATAAAACACAAATAAATATTCTATGAACTGTTACAATGCTTCATGAATGATGTAAATAAACTCACTCATCCTTTCATGTTTATCATATATACTAAGTGCATAAGTAAGTTGAATGCGTCCTTCCTCAGCTACAACTTCATGCTTAGGTACAAGCATGACTTGTGATGCTTTGTGGGCCTCTATCCTGGCTAAATGTCTGATAGGACACCCTCATGAATGAACAAAATTCAAACTCTCATTGTTGGCTTCCTCTCTTTGGACTGCTTCTTTAACGACATGGACTTTAGAATGATTTGGTTCATATTGTCCAAATGGAAACATGGTTGTTTTCTCCTCTAGTTTGTGCTGCTCATAATTTATTAATTCAAGAGATAAAATCTTGACATCAAGATTTTAACATAAGTCTTGTATGATGCTAGAGAATATGTCTTCATCAATTTCCAGCTTACTCTCCTCATTTTTATCAATTTTTTGTTTCTTCAAAACAAGGCTATCTTCATTTTGTTCTTGGTAGACCAACACCTTATCGAAATTGCTTGTATCTCCTTGTTGTTCCAAATCTATCAATGATGTTGATGTTAGCATAAGCACGTCTTCTTCATCTTGTTCAACAAAAGAAGGCAACTCATCAAACCAAAATGTAGACTCTTTTTCTTCACCACCCCCTTCTTGCTTGTTATCGTGTTCTTTGAGCTGATCTCTTGACATAAGCATTGATACATTTTCTTCACCTTCAACAAAAAATGGAAATTCATCAAACAAGTTAGTCAAAACTTCACATTCAACCCCTCTAAATTTCTTTTCAACCTATTGTCTTATTTGATTATTCTCATCACCCTCTTGCAACAAGTCTAATTTTTCTATACCATTTGGAGGTTCATCAGCTACAAGTTGCTCTTCTTTTGCCTCAAAAAACTCCTCTTTCCCACTAAACCAGCTACCTTGATAAACAATAGGTCCTCCTTTGTAAAGGGAAATGATGCTAGGACAAGAAGGCTGATTTGGTGAATGGTTTTGAGAAGTTTGTTGAATTTCTTGAGGTAGGAAAAGCTCTTGAGGGGGTTCTTCTTGAGGAATAGTAGGACGACTTTGTTCAAGCATAGGCTCTTGCAATGGAAGAGTACCTCCAAAACTTGGTATTTCGAATTTAGAACATTTGAGTATTCGGGAGGCTTATTTTGCTTGAAGCTTGGAAACTTGTACTTAGGAGCCTCCTCTTTTACAGATTGATCCGGAATGCAAGAGGTTGATTGAGATTCCAATCTTTGTACTTGGGCAAATAATAGCTTCATATGTTCTTGTTTGGAAGAAATCTCTTTTGCAAGAGACTCCTCATATTGCTTCCTCTGTGTATCTATCTCCTGTTGGTACTAGTAGGCTTGGCAAGCCAACTCCTCTTGCTAGGAATTGAATTCTTGTTGTCTTTGGATATCATCCAACTGCTTATTGAAGTCTAGCAATATACTTTTGATGTCACCAATCCCCGTACTATCAACATTTTTGGGTTGGCTAGGGAAGTAACAATGTTGGTTTGGCGTAGAAATGACTTCTTGAGACTAATTAAAAGTATGTGAAGGCTTCCAAGAAGATTGAGCAAAGGTGGGTGGGTGGCAAGTATATTGAACATGCTAGTCTCTTTGTATAGCAAAGGCATTTGGGGTAAAACCAGCTACATGCTCAATTTGATATGGCTGATAAGAGGGAATATGCGCAGCACTCTCATGAAATGGAGGGTGATAAAACATATTTATGGAATGTGTTAGAATATATTATATTATTATATTATTAATGGTCAATATGATGTATTTAATAGATTAGATATTTTCTATTTGTTAGGTGGACATTTAATGTCTGTAGGTAGATATCTTTAATAGCTACAGTTATGTAAGCTCTTTATATATTGTAAGATCTCCTTTTGTTAATACAAGAGACTTTTTACCATTTACATGGTATCAAAGCCGTCTAGGGTTTCTGGGCGAATTTCTAAAGTCTGTAATTCGTGAAAAATCTTCATGTGAGATTTCGAGGGTTTTTTGTTTTTAAATTTTCGTGAGTTTTTTTCTCACTAAAATCAAAACCCTTCTCTACAAAATCGCGAGTCTGTTTGTGAGCTTCAAAACACGTTTTTTTTTCTTTACTAAACCTGGGCGCGCAATTTTTTTAGTTTATAGCCACGATTTTGGGTCTTCAAAATTCGTGTTTTCTGGCTTTGTTAAAAACGTGATTTTTTTGCCCTTCTAAGCACGATTTTTTCTAATCTCCAGGCCACGTTTTGGCTCTGCATTTGGGCGCGTTTTTGCCCTATTTAAAGTCACGTTTTTTTCTTGCCTCTAAAGGACGTGAATCTATGTTTCTTCTTGGACGCGTTTTCACTGCTCCTGAAGTCGCATTTTTTTGCTTCTGCCAGTTGCATTTTCGGGCTCTCTTCTAAAACGTCTTTTTGTATGTGTTCTTTGGCCGCGTTTTTCCTGAGTTGCGATTTCCAGCTCTTCCTGTTCGCGAATTTCTTCTGTTTTTGGTCGCGTTTTTGACCAGTACCTGGGCACGGTTTTTTAGAGTTCTTTGGACGCGATTTCTGGAAGTTTTTTTTGCAACTTCTTCAAACTTTCATGGCAACTAGGGTTTCTAGCATAGTCGTCTAGGGTTTTGACCCATTTTTTGAAGGCGAAATTTTTTCTGATCGCATATTCTTGGTGGGTTTTTCGAGATCTCAACTAGGTTGTCGTTCATTTTTTCTGGGTACCTCGTTTTCTGTGCCTCAAAATTTGTGCTGTTGAAATTTTCTGGGTATTGCTAAATCCTTCTGGGTTTTTATTCATATTTTCTAGGTTCTCAGTAAAACTTCAAAATTTGTGCTAGGGTTTCAATTTTTTGCCTTGGAATTTGTCTTCCAGCACCTATTTCCATTTTCTGTGAATTATTTTGTCGTCACCAATTTGACCACGAGGTACGTGATGGCATCTTTAACGAACATAATGCTCGAAAGCAGCCAGAAGTTCAACGGGAAGAATTACAACACCTGGAAGCAGCGCATGCTGACGATCTTTGAATATCGTTGTCTCGATCAGGTCGTCTTGGGACCTCAACTCGTCCCATTGTAGCCAGAAAGGATCAAGACAAATGGGATGAACGCAACTGGGAAGTTGTCATGCTCATCAAGCTTTCAGTCACTGACGACCAGCTGCCACAAGTGTCGTCAGGAAAAACAGCTGCTAAGGTCTGGACGAACCTGAAGGATCTCCATGAAATGTCAAATAAGAGTCGTGCGTTCTTTTTTAAGAACATGCTCTTTTTGATAATGACGGACGAGAAGAACACCACTCTCCAAGAGCATTTGACCAAGATCAAGGAGATTCGCGACCAGCTGGAAGCTATTGGTCGAAAGATGGAGGAAGAGGACATGGTCGTCATTACTTTGAAAAGTTTGCCAAAGTCTTACGAGCATTTCATTGAGATGCTCAATATTACTTCAACAAATGTTGACTTGAAGTTTCCAAACTTGTGTAACAAGCTTCTACAACAGGATCGTTGGAGACAACAGTTTGGAAGCAGTACCAGTTCGTCCTCCACAAAACAAGCGTTCTCTGCCAAATCTTCTGCTAAGAACAAAGGGAAGGCTCAATCTTCTCAGTCGAAAGGCTCTGGTTCTTCTCAGGACAGTAAGAAGAAGAAGAACATTCAGTGCAATTATTGCCATAAATACGGTCACATTAAGGCTGATTGTCACACTCGGTTGGCTTCTGAACAAACGAAGCAGGGAGGATCTCAACAAAAGGCACATGTCGCCAAGCACACTGAGCAGAAAGAGTCTACATTCTATGCGTTTATGGCCAAGAGAACAGCAAATCCGGTACATTCTTCTGCCTGGTATATCAATTCAAGTGCTTCACGACATTTTACTCATCATAGGGATTGGTTCACAAACTTTGAACCCTTCTCTAATTCTGTCATTTTTGGAGGAGGTGAAGAGTACACAGTTGCTGGTAAGGGCACTGTCCAGATTCACTCAGGAGGAAGAAATTTACTCTTTCTCGATGTCTACTATGTTCCAGGCATGGAACATAACCTTCTCTCAGTTAGTCAGATCATGAGGCATTCTCCCCAGCTGGATGTTGTTTTCAGTTCCTCCACTTGCAGCATCATTGATCGGGAGACTCGTACAACAATTGCTATGGGACTTGAGGATCACGGTTTGTACAGACTTGTTGATTCTGGTGATTCTCAGGAGCACGCTTTGGCTGCCCGATGTACAACCATCAACAAACTTTGGCATCAGCGTTATGGGCACTTGAATGTGCACTACCTCTCTCGGCTATCTTGGGAAGGTTTGGTTGCTAGTCTACCTAAGATCCAAACTCAAAATCATGGAGTTTGTGGAGCCTGTCAAGCTGGCAAGCAGCATCGGACACCATTCTCGGATGGTGATTCTTGGCGAGCCTCCAAGGTATTACAACTGGTTCAGGCTGATGTATGTGGGCCAATGAATACTCCTTTTGTTACTGGGTCCAGGTACTTTTTATTGTTTGTTGATGATTTCAGTCAGAAAATGTGGGTGTATTTTCTCAAACATAAATCAGATGTGTTCAGTACATTTCAGCAGTTTAAAGCCTTAGTTGAGAAAGAATCAGGTTCTCAGATTGTTACTCTAAGGTCAGATAATGGGGGGGAGTTTTGTTTAGCTGACTTCTCTACTTTTTGTGCTGCACACGGCATTAAGCGTCAATTCACTACACCATACACCCCTCAACAGAATGGTGTCGTTGAACGTAGGAATCGCACCATTACTGAAATGGCTCGTTCTATGCTCGAGTACAAAAATGTACCTAAGAAATACTGAGCTGAAGCAGTCTACACTGTAGTCTACCTCCTAAATCGGTCACCTACACAGGGCATTAAGAAGATGACTCCTGAAGAAGCCTGGTCAGAATGTAAGCCTAAGGTGGGCCATTTGAAAGTCTTCGATTGTACAGCTCATGTATGGATTCCAGATGCTAAGCGTACCAAGTTGGACTCCAAGAGCCAGACACTTATGTTTACTGGCTACAGCGACAATCACAAAGCCTATAGGTTGGTTGATGTGGAGACGGATCGTCTCATATTCAACCATGATGTTGTAATTGATGAGACTACTGGTCCATTTGTTCCTACCACCAGTCATGTGGATCAGCCTATGAAGGTTTCTGATGAGGGTGTTCTTCTTCCTCTTGGTTCCCATGATGGGAGGGCTTCAGAGCATTCTGACTTTGAAGATGAGGAGTCTATTGATCATGATCTAGCACCACCTGATTTTCCTCAAGACTCACATCCAAATGACTTTGTTCCAGATATCCCAGGAGATGTTGTTACTCCTATTCCAAATGTTGGCACTTCTACTCGTCAGCCTAAGTGGTGGGCCAAGACAATCGGCGATCTTCATGATGATGAACTCATTGAGGGCCGATCAACTCGTAGCAAGAGCAAGCAACTACACATAGTCAACTTCGCTCTTATGGCCAACATCCATAGCATCTACGAGCCTCATACATATTCAGAGGCTAAAGGAATTCTAGAGTGGGAACAGGCTATGCAAACAGAATATCATAGTCTTCTAAAAAATCACACTTGGGTTCTTTCCGATCTTCCTCCTGGGAAGAAACCTATCAATTGCAAATAGGTTTATAAGGTCAAGTATCATGCCGATGGTACTCTAGATAAATACAAGGCCAGATTGGTTGCTCGGGGATTCACACAGCGGGAGGGCATTGACTACGAGGAGACTTTTGCTCCTACTGCCAAGATGAGCACAATTCGTCTTCTTCTCGCTATTGCAGCCCAATTTGGATGGAAAGTTCATCAGATGGACATCAAGAGTGTCTTCCTCAACGGTGATTTGCAGGAAGAAGTCTACATGACGCAGCCTCCTGGTTTCAAGGTTGCCGACAAAGAACATTAGGTGTGTAGGCTCGTGAAAGCGCTCTATGGCCTGAAACAGGCTCCCCGTGCATGGTACTTCAAGATTGATCAGTACTTGGTTGATCATGGTTTTCAGTGCAACCCTTCTAACAGTAATTTGTATGTCAAACACTCTGGTGATGATATTCTCTTTCTTGTTGTCTATGTTGATGATTTGATCATTACTGGCAGTTCAGCACATTTGATTACATCAATCAAACAGGATTTGTGTCAGACTTTTGACATGACAGATTTGGGGCTTCTCCATTACTGTTTGGGTATTGAGGTTTGGCAGACAACTGATAGTATTTTTATCTCTCAATCTAAGTATGCTCGCAATCTGCTTGACAAATTCCGGATGTAGGATTGCAAACCTGCCTCCACACCTATGGAGAAGGGGTTGAAGTTGTCAGCCAACTCTGATTCACCTCCGGTCGATGCCACGACATTTAGGCAACTAGTGGGAAGTCTCATCTACCTCATTGCCACTAGACCTGACATCGATTTTGCAGTGAGCTACATTTCTCGCTTCATGACAGCTCCAAAAGCTGATCATTGGATTGCAACGAAGCGGGTGCTGAGATATGTTAAGGGCACTTCAGACTATGGCATTCTATATGGTAGATGCAAGGATCCAAAGCTGATTGGTTACACATACTCAGATTGGGCAGGTTCAGTGGATGACAGAAAATCTACTTTTGGATATGTATTCAGTTTGGGTACAGGTGCTGTAACATGGACCAGCAAGAAGCAACAGGCAGTGGCTCTTTCCTCGACTGAAGCAGAGTATCGAGGAACCGTTAAAGCAGCATGTGAGGCAGTTTGGCTTCGTAGGATGCTTTCTGACATGCACATGTCACAAGCAAGACCTTCTCCCTTGTACATTGATAATCAAGGGGTGCTCAAACTGGCCAAAAATCCAATCTTCCATGAACGTACCAAGCATGTTGAGCTTCATTGTCATTACATCTGCAAGCTGGTAGAAGACGGATTAGTTCAGCTGCAGTATGTTCCAACAGCAAATCAGACTGCAGACATTCTCACCAAGTCTTTGAGCCCGGATAAGTTTGTCAAATTTAGGGGGCAACTTGGTGTTGTTGACAGATTGACCATTAAGGGAGGGTGTTAGAATATATTATATTCTTAAATTGTAAGATCTCCTTTTGTTAATATAAGAGACTTTTTACCATTTACAGAATGAAGACATGGTGCCTCATTTAAATAAGCTGGAAATTCATTGAAGTATTCTTAAAAACAAGAATAATCAGGACTGATTTTGCAAAAATTTAAGTACATACCAACACTTAGTCCACATGAAACCAGTAGATTGAAACTTGGAGTCATCGGGTGTGTGAAAGTATTGCCTCCAAAAGCAGAAATTGTTGACATACACACCAAATACTAACAATGAAGGGACATGTTTTGAACTTTGATAGTTCAAACAGTCTCACCGGACGTGCCAAAAACTGTTATCACTTGGAATATGTACCCTACTGAATCTTAAATCCAACTATCATGTGAAACATGGGATGACCTCTCAAGTTGTGGGACCCGCGAAACTCGAGGCCAACCTCCGCCGATTAAAGGGCGGCTTCCCCTTGGTAAATCACCTAAAACCTAACTCTAACTAAAGAACCTTGTTGAGAAAAGAGATGAGAAAGATTTGATAATCTAAATCTAAAACAGAAAATGAAGGTGATACACCAAATAGAATAGATTTCTACTTTCTTTCAACAACATAACTTATGAATCTCAATCTAAAGCTTCACACAGTAATTCAGAGGTAAACTTAGAACAACAACAATCAAGAAGTCATGGAACTCACAATAATACCTGCTTTTTTTTCATACACAGAGAAAATTGAAACAAATAGAGGCAAAAATACTAATCTTTGAATCACTGAAGGCTGCTACAATGGTTGTTTTATAGAAAAAACGTAAAAATATTATATCATAACCATACAATCAACCATTTTTTCAAAAGTGAAATAAGGTTGAAAATGCAATCAATGAAAAAAATTACAGAAATAATGCCCTGAATTTGACTGAAAAAACTAAAGGATTGAATGTCACTCTGTCACAATAAACTTTTCCAATACTTTGCAACAAATATAAGCCTCTTATTTATAGATTTTTGAGAGCCTAAAATCAAAAAGTCATGTTGACTTCAAATATTTTTCCTATGAGTTGTCATCCTTATCCTTTGTGGATAAGATTTACCTTTTTGCTTTCTAAGTTGTCAATCTTATCCTCTGATTTGTCATCCTTATCCTTTGTAGATAAGATATTTGTAATCCTTATCCTTTATGGATAAGATATTTTGCAATCCTTATCCCTTGATTTGGACTTTGACTTTCTTTGAGATAAGATTTACCTTTTTGCTTTATGAGTTGTCAATCTTATTCTTTGTGTTGTCATCCTTATCCTCTGTAGATAAGATATTTGTAATCCTTATCCTTTGTGGATAAGATATTTGTAATCCTTATCCGTTGACTTTCTTTGACTTTGTAATGCTTTGCTGATTTCGCAGAAAAAAAATTTCTTTTCTCTTTTTGTTCTGATTTTTCATAAAACATCAGGTAACAGTGACATCTAATGCCACAGAAGCTGCCTAATATTCTTTTTAGTATTATAAATTCCAATTGACTCATTGAGAATCTAAAATTTATATAAAATTTTATCACCGGAAGTATTGAACAAATCCATTTTATATATTATGTTTTTTCTTATCTCTAGACACTATGGGTGGCATGAAATAGCAGAATATTGACTCTTTTTTTCATACTTTTACAAAGATTAAATTTAAAACTTCTTTAAGTTTGTCAAGTTTTTGCTGTTTAGAGCTGGATAGTTGAATTCCTTATATGCTCGTGCTGTGCTGTGTCAATGATATCTAACTGTAATGCTACTATGATTTATGAAGTATATATTGTTAATGAAGACAGCTTTATGAATACAGTGATTGATTTATCTATAGAGCATAGTTGCCTAATGTGTCACCTTGTCAAGTTCAAAAAGTAATTCCTTAGAGGCAACAAAAGGCATGTCATAATCGGATAATAATGAATGCTTGGTTTGAGAGGTGCAGTAGAAGGTTGATGCAGTGCAATGCAACAGGCGACCTATGCTATTGCAAAGAAGAGTAATTCTATTGATGAATACAGAAAGAAGAGTCTCTGCAACCCATTATTTTAAGCATTGTTCTTTGTATTCGTTTGTGATCATACAATTATTTGTGAATGTTCACATATCAGATTAAGAGATCAAATAGAATACATGCATCCAAAATAGATGCACGTGGAGATTATTGCCTACAGTTGAAGTACAGGGTTTTGAAGACAAACATCTCTGTACATAACCAACTCTGAATGAGGGAAGCTCCCATCGGTCACCTTAATGTCAAAGCATCCATATCACATATATACAGTAAATTAAATGCAACAAATATGCCCAAGGGACTACCACAGAAGCAAAAATGTATTTCGTAATATTCGAAGACTAATTAGTAATTTCTTTAATTCTATATGCAATCACTCACCTGAGTGCCTGAGTAAGCTGTGATCTAAACTTTGATTCATTTCAAATGGAGATAATATCATTGTATAAACAACCAATGCAAATGCATGGGGTCTCCAAACGCAACAGTTCCCAATTACTAACCTCCAAGACAATATGTGCCTTTGGTTCCTATTTATTTTACCTATCACCAGTAATCTCCACATGAACATTGTCCATCTTTGAAATGATGGAAACGATGGGTGTCCCTTACAGTAATCTCTCGTGCAGCAATCTTGGAGATAAACTTGGTGGCAGAGTGACAATCACCACACACACGAAGGTTTTTAACAATCCGGATGGCTGTCCCTGGGGTGGTGTTGAGTAGTCCAAAGGCAATAGCCAACTTTTCGCTATGGTAGCACAGAATACCTTCTTTTTGTTCTTCTTCCACATCATTCAATGCATATCTCGTGTCAAGTAAATAGCCTGCTTCCTTCATTTCTCCAGACAATCTCTCCAACTCTGCATAAATTTCATGTGTTTGTGGGTGTGATCTGTCTCCTACTAGGAATGTGTACAACTGCTTATTAACCTCAATCCAGCTACATCCAGGCTTTTTCTCCACTTTCTGTGTTTTCATTAATTTTCGTACCTTTTCAATTTTATCCCACTTTCCACCTGCTGCATACATGTTTGATAGTAGAACATAAGATGTGGCATAATTTGGTTGCAACTCCAAAAGGTGTTTTGCTGCATATTCTCCTAGATCCATTTTGCCCTGTATTCTACTGGTAGCAAGCATAGACACCCACACAGCAGCATCAGGTTTTATTGGCATTTTGTTGATAAAGTCTTGTGCTTCATCCAGGTGACCAGAGCGGCCCAGAAGGTCAACCATGCAGCAGTAGTGCTCCATTATGGGTGTAATGTTATAAACCTTACTAATGCAATTAAAGTATCGCCATCCATCATCCACAAGGCCGGCATGACAGCATGCAGTCAAAATATTGACAAAGGTAACACAATCTGGTTTTGTTCCTGACTGTTGCATTTGTTCGAAACATTGAATAGCCTTCCTGCCAAACCCATGCATGCCATACCCTGCAATCATTGTACTCCATGAAACAGCATCTCTTTTAGGCATGCTTTCAAATATATTACAAGCATCCACTAAGCTCCCACATTTGGCATACATGTCCGTAAGTGCATTTCCAACAAAAATGTCAGATTGCAATCCATTTCTAATAATATACTCGTGAATTTCCTTCCCTTGTTCCATAGCTGCCAAATTGGCACATGCTGGGAGAACACCACCAAATGTCTCAGAATTTGGTTTTACTCTTTTCTGTTGCATTTGTTGAAAGAGATTCAGAGACTCCTCATAATATCCATTCTGTGTGTATCCTGCAACCATTGCATTCCATGCAGCCACATTCCTTTCGGGCATCTCTTTGAAAAGCTTCAACGCTTTATCAATATGTCCGTTCTGTGCATACCCTGCAATCATTGCATTCCATGAAATCACATCTCGTTCAGGCATGTCCTTGAAGAGTTTTTCAGCCTCGTTAACAAGACTATTCTGTGCGTATGCTGCAATCATTGTAGTCCAAGAAACCACATTCCTTTCGGGCATCTTATTAAAAAAATCCATTGCCTCCTTAATCTTCCCACTTCGAGCATATCCTGCAACCATCACATTCCAAGAGACAACATTCCTATCTGGCATGTTCTCAAAGAGTTTTAGAGCCGCATCTATGTTCCCACACTGTCCATACCCCACAATCATTGTAGTCCATGAGACCACATTTTGCACGGGCATTTTGTCAAACATCTTCAGGGCCTCATCAAGGTCTCCAACCTGCACATATCCTGCAATTAGGGATAATTTTAAGAAAGCATGCATTTAAAAAGGACTAGAGATTCTTGGGAATCTTTTCGGATGTTAAATTTTGCCTTCTTAAAATTGGGGGTTTCACAAATGTTCTTCTCATTTCTTTACACTTAATGTAGTGGAACGCTATCGTGGATTGGCATCGAAGGTTTTTTGGCGATCAAACGAACTTAAAGCCCTAGGCACTTGGCAAAATTCAGCTCCATTGGATTCGGATTCGAGACAGTGGATCGTAGCTACAGCATTCGGACAGGTGGCTACTTTTTGTGTGAGGCAACTTCTATAACTTATGACAGTTCAAGAATTACTGTACCATACAAATAGATTGGCAAATTCTAAACGAATAAAATGTTTGTATAGAACTTGCAGCAAGTCCTCATTCTCAAATAACAAATAGTCTGTTTTGATAAAAAGAGAACCAATCGACAAGTATTAGCCACCAAAATCATCCTTACCTGCGATCATAGAATTCCACGACACGACATCTCGATCAGCCATTTTATCAAACACATCGCGTGCATCCTTGATACTACCACATTTCACATACATATCTACAAGAGTGCTGCCCAAAAACACATTTGGTTGGAACCCAATATTCTCTATCTCTTCGTGAACGTCCATACCGACCTTCAGCGCCCTCAAATTGGCACAAGCCGAGAGGACACCCACGAAGGTATGCTGATTTGGTTGCACGTGAGTTTCTTTCATTTCATCAAACAACACCAATGCCTCTTCACTGTGTCCTTGCTTTGCATAAGCCGAAATCAAAGCAGTCCAAGAGATCACATTACGAAAGGACATTTCGTCCAGAACTTTTCTACCGTCACTCAAAGTGCCACATTTAGTGTACATGATCAACAGCGTATTTGCCAAAAAGATGTTTGGGGTTAAGCCCGTTTGAATCATGTGAGCATGAACCAATTTGCCCTCTGTTAATGATTTGTTGCTGCTGCAGACTTGTAGTATGGAAGCGTATGTTTCGTGGTCTGCTGGAATGTTTTGGCTCGTCATCTGTTTCAAGCTGTAGAGAGCTTGTTTGAGGCGGTCCTGCTTCCAGAGACTTGTGGAGTTGGTACCATGTAGCACCGTAACATTTCCATGGGGAATGCTTTTCATTCTGCCCTGGGCTATATGACACTACTTCTCATCTTAATGTTTTTGCTAAACTTTGTTCGTTGTTTTCTGTTGTCAATCTGTTAATTTTTTATGGACTGTCTAACCGGGGCGACGTCGAATTTAGGAAGAGTCACGGTAATGTCAATTGGAATTCTAAGAGATTTAATTTCTAAATTTTATTATAATTTAGAATATTTCTGTTTTGTTTAGGGAGACGTTACCAAATGTAGTGGATATGTAGTGATCAAATTGAATTTGTATTGTAAATTTGAGTTTGTTTTGGACTAGTTCGTGCTTATAATTTAGTCTTTGGAGCCTTTATCTCCTCTCAAATTTGTCCTTAGTGTTGGGTCCCAAAATCATAGTTCTACAATTCTAGAATTTTTGCTTGCCTTCAAGGCTAGGGATTTGTCACCAAAAAGGTAAAAAGAGTGTTCGTCAACAAATTGAGAAGGGTTAAAGGCTAATTGACGAGAGTGGGTAGTCTCTCCTACACTTTGGGCTCAGCTAGACCGATAGGGTATTCCAAGAGGTATCCTTAATCTAGGTTTTTACCTCAAGTAAAATATAGCATGACCATAAAAATTAGTAGTTATACCCAATGTACATTTGACCCCTATAATTGTCACTAGGTCAAAGACTAACTAGCTATATAAAACCTCTTGTAAAGTTGATAGAACATTTTGCACATGCACCTATAGATAACAAAAGTATTTAATCCCTATGGATGATTTCATTTGACATGACATGTGTAATGACAAGGTGTAAACATGCAAAATTTGATTCTTTGTCGATTTAATTGTTTAGGTTTGCTTAAGAGTGTTCCCTATTTTGTAATATTAAATCGTGAATATCATGCATAAATCCTAATCTACTCCTACCTCTAACATGGATGGCATGTGTTTAAATGATGGATGTTTGATCCTTCACCAATATGGACCAATGCCTACTCCATGGGACAACATAGTCATGAATAACAAAAAGGAAAGAGATAAATCTTGCAAAGCATCTACAAAACTATATTTGATTTGCATGATAATCCAAGTTTACATCATATGAATGGATATACTTGATAATTCATCTTAGAGCTACAATAACTTATATGCAAAAAGGAAATACCATTACAAGGCATTTGAAATACATTAGATGTTATCACACATACATTTAACCCCTATTACAAACACACCAACAAATATGGTGAGAGAAAATGCATAGTTGTGACTATACACTTTCCTAAACCATTGCAAACTATTATAGAGACATACAAATGCATGGATGTGTGCATTGAAGACTCTTCCTATACTTCACAAGATGTATCCCTTCATTTTTAACCCATACATACAATAGTTGATAACCTATAATCAACTTGAGGCACTTGTAGACCAAAAAAATGGTTCAATGCCCAACCTTTTGATGTAGAATGAAATGGTATTTTAATCTTTGCTTTTGGCCTCCAACAACTTATGAGAGCTCTAGGAGGAAGTGGAAGCCATGGATCTAGTATGTGGGAGTTTTGGGTGGCTATAATTCTAGCGACCACATTAATTAGAGCATGGCCATGCATTTCTTTTATTATCAAATCTACCTTTAGAATCATGTTAGCCTTTGGAAAAATGGGTTCTTTGGGTGGGAAATATAAACTAGTTGTTGCATGATCAAACTTGACCTTAATGGAGTGATGAGTAAGTGATGGAAGTAGGTGAAACAAGGTTTCAAGAGGCATTTTGGTGGGTTTTTGAGTATAGGAGGGTCCTTAGAACCAATTTTAGAGGTGTAGAGGGAGTTCATAGATCTGATGAAGAGAATGAGTGAGTGGAACTAGTGATAGTCAGGTGATGAGAGGAAGCAAGGAATTGGAACTGGTAGGGAGATGTCTAAGGGTGAAGATCTCCTTCAAGAATTTGGTGTTCAGAAAAAAAATGAGAAACTAAGAAGAGAAATTGGGTGTCAATGGTTGGGAGGCACTCAAAACTAGGGATTGGGAAGAGGAGAAGGTTGTGGGTTCAGTCAGAGGAGGGATTGGGAAAAGGAGAAGGTTGTGGGTTAAGTCCTACGAGGGATTGTGGACCTATAAATTTGGGGAGAGAAGAGATCATCGCGGTCAAGAATTTGGAAGGAATTAGGACTTGGAAAAAAATCTAGAGATCCAAGGTTCCCCTAGAGATATGGGGTTCAAAGGGGACATAGAAGACCAAGGATCAAGTCTCAAGAAGGGATAAAAATTGAATAAAAACAAGGATTGAACATCAAGAGGGATTATGAACAAGGGAGAAGAGGATGGGGAAAGGATTGAATTATGGGCTCAGGGAGGGAATTAGGATTGGGACTAAGGAAAGTGCAAGGAAAAGGAAGGGAGAACCCATGGGGATCAATATTTTGGATGGAATTGGGAATAAAGATCACTAGGAAAAAGGAAGTTGTGGGGAAAAAAGTGCAAGGAGGATTTGGCACTAGGGAATTAGTACCAAAGTCTAAGGTCCTCCTAAATTTTTAGGAATCACGGGAAGAATTGGAGGCTAGGATTCAGGGTCCTTGGGTTTTAGGGAGTTTTGAAACTCTAGGATAGAAGATATGATGAGGACTAGGGCCTTGTAGGGATTGAGAACCTCGAGACATAGTCCCTTGGTCCCAAATCCATTTATAGATCCACAAACCAAGGAAACACAAGAGGAGATAGTAGAGAGGGTGGGGTTTGGGATTCCATTGGAACATGAAACCTTAGGACCTAGTTTAAATGTGCACAAGTCCCACAAAGGCCCAAAATCCCATAAAGGAAGAAAAAGACATACCACCAACACAAAATAAAGAAAATTTTGACCACCCCCAGACAAATTACTAAGGATTTTAGGATTAATACATGTGAATGAACATCCTTAGACAATGCATAACATTAAGGATCCACTTGGTATATTCCTCGAACTGATTATTAATGGGGATTAAAATAGGGCCAAGAAATAGGGCCAAGACACACAAAGGGGATGTGGCTCGAGTAAGATTTGGCACTACAATATTGAGTCCCACAATTGGATCTAGTTGGAGATGTGTGTCTCCTAAAGGCACAATGAGAATCTAGATCTATGGGAGTAAATCAATATAGGGAACCCAAAAGGAGACCAAGATAAATAAACTTTGTCATGATCAACAAGGATCATGATTGCATAAAAATATGAGCATCACAGTACTTATAGGACAAGACACAATACAAACACTAACATATTATGTATAGGGCATGACAACAACTCGTAGCCAATGACATGTAAGTGCAAAGAACTGGAGGATATAGCTATAAGTAAAACTTACTAATATTTGAAGGTCAAACCCTACATGAAGACCCGTGTCACAAGGCCATAGAAAAATTACTTCAATCACTTGCCTATGCTAAATATAAGTTTGTTAAAGGAACTATTTTCCTTTAAACCATGGTTATATTCACCGCCCAATTGTAACAAATGAATATGCATGCATCAAATTACAAGCATTGCCCAAGAAGTGAAGACCCGCTTCACTATAAATTTTATTACTATAAGGAAACCACAAATAGTAGGATTTGGATCCATTCCATGATGCTTCAATCATGTCGATGGAAATAGGGTGAAAAACTTAAAACTAGGTCAATAGATTCATATGTGTATGAAAGCAAACATCCACCATCCAGATCTTCAACCTTGCTAGATATGATGGAATCATCATATGAATCATGCAAAAGAAAACACTTCCAAAACACATAGAAAATGAACCTAACTACAACCCTAATCAACATAAGGAAGGAAATCATCCTATATTCCAAACTAGAATGTCTTAATCTTAGGGACAATATCAAGTTGGATGGGAACATGTTGATATTCAATTTGGCATATGTGTTGTTTCTTAATATCACTATGACTTGTATGTTAGACCCACATAAATAGTTCCAACTTGAGCATACAACTATCATCTACAACAATAAAAAATGACTTTAAAAAGGAAAGCATCATAGTTAGTAGTATCCCCATCAATCCCTTAGATAACAGGTGGCTAGCATATACACCAATTTCATAAGTTTTGATGCACTCGTCAACGTGTGAATCATAAGCATGATTCAAGTTGTAGTACACATCATGACACAAAAAATACCACCACAATACATCTCAAGTGAAGAGCCAATTTATTCAAATTGTCTCTCTATTTCAAGTTCATTTTGGCAATTTGTTATGTCACATGTAGTGGTAAAAAAAACCTATGGTGTATTTCTTCTTCCTCCATCATTGAACAACATTTTTTGTGACCCAATTCAACCACAATGTGCATGATGAAAACAATGGGTCTAGCACCAAAGAAATAGATTATCATATGCATCCACATGATCACCATTTGTACAATCATCAAGGGAAAGGTCTTCACACTAAAAATGACTAATTACACCAACATTCATCCCAACTTGATAATATCACCAAGTGTAGCCATGTATACATCATTCTCATTAAAACAAACATTAGTAGCTTAATATCCATAACAAGGACAAAGGAAGGTAATGCATCAAATAAGAAATAGGTTTCTTATCCATCCTTTACATCATAAATATGTGCACATTCCATACAACTAGCTTCAAGAGCTAATTCATTTTAATTCTTATCCATGCAAACATCTTCTTTGTCCATCTCACTACCAAAATAATAGGGTCATTTACATGACTCTCAAATTGAAAGTCATTAGATACTTCATCATTGTATTTGAAATAATGGATGACCTATCTAATAGAAAATAGGAGCATATACTACCTTCATCATTTGTACTAGTTTTTATATGATGCACCAAGACCATTTTCTACCCAAGAATACATACACAATCATCATCTAAAAATGTACTCACATTGTATGATGCATCTCTTTGGTTACTACTTATAGTAGCATGTTTATTATCAACAACACGTACATGTGAGGATGGTAGCTTTACAATGTACTCATTCCCCACTCTTTCAATAGAGTCAAGGTATGCATAATCCTATTATATATTTATCAAAGTAAAATCCTCCTATACTTAACTCAAACAATCTTCAAAATTCATGTTAATGTAGGTAGGTGTGTTAGGTCTAAAAGCATTTGGGATCTCAGAAAGGGAAACCAAAAACTTGTGGCTGAAGTCCATACTTGACTTTCCATATTACCATTTGATATTTGTAAATTCTCAGACAAGAACAAGGTCAACATTAAGTGAAAATTCATCTTCAAATTCATCCACAAGGTCATTCCATGAAGCAAATGAATGCTTTGAAAAAAATCATACCACTTATATGCATTTCCACATAAAGACCTAACAAATAATCTCATCCATGTGTCTTCATCTTCAAACTGGATTTTTTTCATGAAATTTGAAAATACTTCAACATGTTCATCCCATTCATGAATATCACACTTGTCACATCTAGGAATCATGTTGAAGGCCACGGATTTCATGAATTTCATTTCATAATCAGCCCAAAATACATCTAGTCATTTGTAAATGGTGTTTAGGAGAATCATATGGGATAGAGCAACCTATTATTTTAATAGTAGGGTAAGAATTAGATTGCAATAACTTGGCATGTTCTTCACATTTTTCAATTTGAGCAAGATCATTGGTTTTCTCGTTTTGATGTATGGATGCATGTATATCCAAGCATGATTTTTCACATGATGTAAGGCTACATGAATATAATGAATAAGCATCACTAAAATAGTCATGGGCAGTTGATTCAATGTACTTATTTGGGACAAAAACATATGGATCATGTGGAGGAAGACCCAATGGATTATTATGTCCATACCAATCAACCATGACTAACATATACCACCGTGTAAGACAAAATTTGAGGCTTTGAAACTAATATGCTTCTTTACCATGAAAGAAACCGTGCTTCAAAAGGTAGGAAGAAAAACATGTGTACCTTTCATAAAAAACTATGGTAGGTATTAGAAAGGTGTGTGAATAACTAATCTTTTTCTTCTATACAACAGAGTCAACACCACTTTCAAAATAAGAGATCCTTGAAGCACACTAGGCCTCCAAGGAAATAAAATACTTTTAGGTTCAACTCACAGTAAAGTCTTCAATTTTATCTCAACCCAAAAACATTTTCCTTATCTCCAACATCATTTTATTGATGTAATTCGATAAGATGTCAACTTCAACATACAATAAAATATAAACAATTGCAAACATAAAGTAGATTATTTTCTAGAAAATGTTATAGATATCTTTAAGAAATGTATTGGGCTCGCACTTCATTAGCAGTGACTAAACAATTTTATCTTTGACAATTGTGATATTTGTTGGGTCCTAAAATTGTAGGTCCACAATCCTAGTTCTTCTTCTCACCTTTAAGGTCAAGGATTTGTTGTCAATAAGGTAAAAATGGGGGTTCATCAATAAATTAATGAGGATTAAAGTCCAATTGATGGGAGTGGATATCTCTCCTACACTTTGGGCTTAGTTAGACTTGAAATTGTATTCCTAAAGAGGTATCCTTAATATGTTTGCATGCCAAATAAAATATAACACAACTACAACAATCAATAGTTATACCCAATGTACACATGACCCCTAGAATTGTCGCTAGGCCAAATACTGACTAGTTGCATAAGATCTCTTATAAATTTGATAGAACACCTTGCACACGTACCTATAGATAAAAATAGTATTTAATCCCCATGGATGATTTCATCTAACATTGCACACACAATGACAAGGTGCAAGCATGCAAGACTTGACTCTCTAATGATTTAACTATTTAGGTCTGCTTAATATTGTTCCCTAGTTTGTAACACTAAAATATGAACAACATGCATAGATCTTAATCTACTCCTACTCCAAATATGGATGAATATTTTATCCTTCGATAATGTGGACTAGTTCCTACTCCATTGGGTAGCAAAGTCGTGATTAAAATAGAGAAAAGAGATAGATCTTGTGAAGTATCAATAGAACCACATTTCATTTACATGATAATGCAAGGTTATATCATATGAATATACATACTTAATAATCCATCTTAAAACTAAAATAACCCATATGCAAACAATTAAAAACCATTACAAAACATTTGTAATACATTAGATATTCTCACACATACATCTAACCCCTATTACAATCACACCAACAAATATGGTGAGATAAAATACACAAGTGTGACTATACACTTTCCCAAATCATTTCAAACTACCATGGAGACATCCTAGTACATGGAGAAGTGCATTGAAGAATATTTATATCATTAAAAAGATGCATTCCTTTGTTTTCAACCCAGACATATAGTATTTCATACTCTAGAATCATCTAGAGGCACCTCTAGGCCAAAAACTTGGCTCAATGACCAATCATTTTGATGTAGAATTAACTGGTATTTATAATATTCATGTTTGGAATTTGGTAGCTCATGGCAACTCTAGGAGGAAGTGAAAGTCATAGATCTAGCATGTGGGAGTCACCCAAATTCATGATGTTGTTGTGTGTAGGGGGGTTTCAAGTATGTGGGACCTTCAAAATGAACGATGGAGATAATCATGGGGAGATTTGGGTGGCAATAATTCTATTGACCATGTTAATGGTAATATGGCCACCCATTTCTTTATTATATCAACCTTTGGAATCATCCTAGTAATTAGAAGAATGGGTTCTTTAGGAAAGAAATAAAAATTGATATTTACATGGTCAAATGTAGCTTCAATGAAGTGATGAGTGAGCCATTAGAGTAGGTGGAATATGGTTTCAAGAATTTGGGGTGAAACAGGGATTTTAGCATGTTATCAAGTCTAGGAGGGACCTTAGAACTAGGTCCAAAAGTGTAGAGGAAGTATAGAGATCTAGTGGAGAGAATGAGTGAGTAGATATGGCAAGAGTCAGGTGGAAGAAATAAGGAATTGGAACTTGTAGGGAGAGGTCTAAGGGTGAAATTTTCCTTTGGGGATCTAGGGTGCAAAGAAGAAATGGTAAACTGAAAAGAGAAACTGGGTGTGAGGGGTTGGGAGGAACTCAACATTGGGGACTAGGAAAAGGGTAAGTTCAAGCATCAAGTCTTGGGAGGGGCCACAAAATTAGGAAGTTGAGGAGAGGAGAGCACACACATATTGTGACTACAAAAGGAATTGGAATTGGGGTTAAATTTTGAGGTGCAAGGTTCCCAAAAGGTCTAAGATCCAAAGGGAACATAGGAAGCCATAGATCATGTCTCAAGAAGGGATAAGGATAAGGGAATATTGGGGACTGAACCTTGGGATGGATCAATAATAAGGGAGGAGAGGATAGGGAAAGGATTAGGTTGTAGGCTGAGGGAGAGAATGGGAATTAGGACCAAGGAGAGTGTGGGGATAGATAAGAGAGAACTGATGGGGATCAATATTTTGGATGAAACTAGGGAAAAGGAGGTTATGGGGAGGACATGGCATGCACTAATTGATGCTAATGTTTGGAGTCCTCCTAAAGTTCTAGGCTCCAAGGGGAAGAATAAGAGGTCAAGATCAAGGGTCCCAAGGTTATAGAGAGTTCTTGAACTCTAAGATAGAAGAAAAAATGGGGAATGGGACCCCCTAGGAATCAATAACCTTGATACATAGTCCTTTGGTCTCAAGTCCATCTATGGACCCTTGGATCGATGAAAAATAATAGGAAATAACAAAGAGGGAAATTTTTGTGGTTTTATGGGTTTGTGGAACCCAAAGACCTAGTACAAAAGTGTATAGGTCCCATGAAGGCCCAAAAGACCGCAAAGGAAGAAAAATAAACATTGACGACGCAAAACAAAAACAAATTTGACCACCTCCCAATAATTTAATAAGGATTTGAAAATCAAGGCACATAAAATGGACATCCTTAGACAACACATAACACTAGGGACCCACTTAGTATATTTTTTAATGTGTACCTTGGAGTTTTACCCTATTCTAATGTGCAAAATAACTAAAAATGCAAATAATAAAACACTAAGAACACTTCAATGATTAGCCTAAAGAGTGATAAAACAAGGAAAATAAATGAAATAAAATGCAAATCGATTATACCTTCCTTGTTGTTGAAGACTCCTTGGTTGGCCCTTGATTTAGGTGAATTTGTGTGCTCCTTAGATGGCTTTTGATGTTACTAGATGCAAGATTGATAATGCAAAATTACTAAATGGATGGCTAAATGATAGCAAATGCTTGAGAATGCAAATTGGCAGCATAAGGTTGCTCAAAATGAAAGTGTTAAAATTCCCTTGAAGAGGGGGGTATTTATAGAAGAATTTGAATTCTCTAGAGAATTCAACAGTTGAGATTCATCCAACAAGGTCAAGATAAAGGGCTATGGTGAGTTGAGAACTCACAAGCCCTCACATCTTGACATGTGGATGGTGAAGTGGCTAAGAGGAGATGAGGTGTAAGTGAGGTGGCCAAAAGGTACATGAGGTGGAGGAAGGACAAGTACCTTCCAAGTACATTGGGAGATGGAAGAATCTTGGGTGAATAAAAGTGAATTTTAAATTCACAATGATTGGAAGAATCTAGTGGATAAGACAATGTTCCCAAAAGGTGGGAGTTTGTCACATGTGACTTGATGTGACAAGTCAAAGATTCTAGAAGATGCATGGGAAAAGGGGATTCTTGAAGGAATAAAAAGGAATTAAAAATTCCTTGGGGGATGGAGAGAGTTGACCAAGGTACTGATTAAGATTAATTAATCAGTAATTAGAAGATAAATGAGGATTAGGAGCCAACTTGCAAAAGTTGGAGGATGTGACACATCCTAATCAAGGATTAGGCATGTGCACATCCTTAATGAAGATATTAGGAGATGGATTAGGATTAGATGAAAATGACATGTGAGGAATTGAATAAATGTAATATTTATTTAATTTATTTGATGAAAGGAGGATTAAAGATAATAAAGTATTTAATTATTAATTAAATACCTTAGGGATTTGGCAGAATTAAGGGTATTTATTAAATAATAGTAATATTACTTAATTAACTTGGATAAGAGGATGTTTAGACGAAAAGTGATAAATTTGGATAAATTAAATGTCCAAATTTGGATGTCTACACTTAAATTGGTTTTTAATGTTGGGCTAAATACACAAAGGGGATCCGACTCAAGCAAGATTTGACACTGGAAGATTGAGTCCCAATGCTCTATTGATATATTCTTTGTTGGGTACACTTTAATTGTACCTATGTCTAAAATTATGATGGTGCTCCAAAGCGCCTTGGGAAGTGGTTATGTTTAGAGGGAAGGTTTACAACTTAATAATAAGTTGAACCCCTTTGATGAGCTCAGAATATGCTCATAATTTGAGTATTATGATGTATTTTTAATATTTCTACTCTTATTGCTAATGGATGTTTTAACTCTTTTATTAAAGACTTTCTATCTAAAAATGGGTAGTATCCTGTAGCAATACATTCCTATATTCCTGCAGCTTAACATCTCTACGTGTCTTATTAATTACCATGTTTGATCTTCTGAATGACTGATATAATGCATATGGTTTTTGAATAATGAGATAGATTTAATATGTGATTAATGAATGTATCGTGTTGTTCGCCACGCATGTTTTCTTTCTCTTCTGTCGCCTTGTGCATTGCAGGTTGTTGAAGGGAGCATGAACGAGTCAAAGCACAACAGATTTTGGCCTTGCAGTAAAGTCCATTTGCAGCACGGTGTCGAGGAAGTTGTTTCGGCGAAGACTCTCTGATCGGGTCGTTGGGAAGAAACCTAAATGATCATTAAATCTGGGAAGAGTGGAATGCTAAATTCTCTTTGGATCGTGTTGAACGGATATGCTTTCATTTATGAGAAGTTTGTTCCTCGATTTCAGGATACATTTATGTCCACGTCTTTCTCTGTTAGAGTTAGGTAGTTAGTTGCTTTTCTGGTTTAAATAAGTGTTCCTCCTGCGCGAGTGTGCAAGCAGAGTATGTAAAAGTTAGTATTATTAAGAAGAGATAGTGTTTTTGTGTTAGTTTTCATATGAGCATAACAATGTATATCATTCTAAGTTTATGAATAAAAGCTGATGAAGTTTTGAGTTCAATTCTTGCATAACTAGTTGATGCTTGCTAAGGGGGCCCACTTAGTAAGTATATGTAGTTAGTTAGTTGGTTGTTTATTTCCTGTTGATCATAAGTTAGATTTCATTCTTGAAAGTTTCAGCCCAAACTCAGTCTTATATTGTTCCTGCAGCATCGGGAATCCATCCCTGTGTTTGTTCCTGCAACATAAGGCCAGTTCATAGTTTGTTTCTTAATCATAGTTGTCATGATCTATTCTTTGATTAAGTTTAGAAGGCTTCACATTACATTCCTGTAGCATAAGTAGAATTCCTTTCACGCATTTATTTCTGGTAAATCGTGACTGAAACTGGTTCTTAGTGCACATACAGTGCCGCTCCATTTCAAGTATACGCTCCCTGGTTTGACAATGTAAATGAACGACCATAAGAAGATATTAGTCACCTGCTATAATGTCATTACAATGATATATGACATTGCTTTATTCTATGATTTGATGGGTACTACTAACCTACTATTGTCCCTAACCATAAAAGTATAGATATTGAACTCAAGGGTGGTTTAGTGGGAAAATAAAAAATTAACAACCAAACCTTGAATAAACTCATCTCTCTCAAAAGTGGTAAAACTAAAGTTTAAAATAAGAGGACAAGATCTTGGTGTAGTTTAGTCCAATGTACACAACCACATGCTTGATCTAGATCACAAGGGTAGTAATATTAAGGGACTCAAACTAGTATTTTCTATGGTGAGGATACATTTATTTATAGTGATATGTGTAGGGATAAGGTTTATTCATGTGCAAAATAAAATAAGTTGAACAATATGACACAATATTTATGTCAATCCAAAAGTAGGTGTAAAATGAATGAATAAAGGGGAAAGGTACGAACTTTATCCCTTACATTTTTTATATTATACAATAGTGTACTAGGTAGTTATAGTACGAAGCTAAAAACATGCCAAAGCAATTGACAATCTAATTACATAATGATGTATAAAACCAATAGACCACAAAAATAGGATACATCTAGACCCTACCACCTTATACCAATTTAAATAACACTATAAAGCTAAAATAAAATCAATAGATTGTGAGCATTAGTTAGACTAATATCATATCCAACATACATAAAATAAAGATAAACTTTCAATATCATCTTCTATATTATATATAAATATCAATAACAAAACAAAATCCTTTAAATATTTTCCCCTTCAAGAAGGGAAAAGATCAATGACAATTGCACAAACATAAATGTAGAAAAGTGTTTGAAATTGGTAAAATAACATTTCTCCCCCTAGGAAGAAATTAAACCAAAGGTGTATGCAAAGAAGCTCCAACTCCAAGAGGAGAGTTGAGGGAAGAAGTCTCATGATATGTGCCTCTAATTTTTTTTGAGTGTTCACACGTCAAAATCAAAGTCCATGTCAAATTTAATGAGGTGAAACTGGTCCAAAAACCTATGAAGAGTCATGAAGAACAATCTCCAAAGACAAAGATGGTTTAATAATGGGTGTGTTGTAACTATCATCAAAGAGGAAATGGATATCCTTAACTAAGCCCTCCAAATCTATAAGATGAGACTCACAAAACAAATATGAAACACCTATCAAGAAGTCATACCATGAAGATAAATTTGAAAGATAAGAATAATCTTGCTTAGTTGAAGTAGTAGAAGCCATAACAACACTAATTTATAAATAAGTGGGAATGAGAGCAATCTCAATAACTAAATTTACACTAGGAATAAATGAAGGTGAAGGATCAACAAGTATTTCTATAGGATAAGGAAAATCAAAATGAACCTCATCATGATCATCATGATACTCTAAACATATATGGCTTTCCAAAGAATCAAATTCATTATTAATAACATGGTAATATGGTATATTGTTTAAATCAAGAGGTACAAGCCAATATAGAATGGGATCATCTAGGAGTTATCGAGTATCATGATCTCCATACATCTCTCAAACTTTGGTCCAAAGAGCATGCAAATATTCAATGTGTGCAATGTCACTCCAAGTGTTATCATCAATGTGTAGACCAGTCAATCCTGTGTCATAATTATTTTTATGATTTCAAACACTTATTTTTATTAAAAGTATTTGGTTGCAGAATAATATCATATAAACATGGAAAAAGATGAAGTTGACATAAGTGCTTCAAGATACCATATTTTCATTAATTGTAGTTTCCCCTTTGCAAGATAATTACAAAAGGATGAATTGGAAAACTCACAATAAACTAATATAGATCTCCAAATTTCATAGACAGGAAACCCTCAACAAAAACTATAAGCTCCTCAATATGATCAATTCTAAAAATGAAGCCCCCTCAAGCAAAAACAACCACTAATTTTAACATTTTTTTTTCTAAAAATATGCCAAAAGACTAAAATTACTTCAAACTAAAATTATAGTATTCAATAAAAATATGAAAAATTTCCATGGATACATGTGTGGTGATAAAAAGTACCTTCCCAGCATCTATTAGAACTCCAAAATCAAATACCATGGTCACAAGATGGTTTGTTGAAGATTACAAGAAAATATAAGGCCCAACTCAAATACTAGGCACCTACAATAAAATCACAAAAGAATATCTATGCCACTACAAAGTGCTCAAAACTAGTTTTTGATGCCTATAAGAACATGAAAAACTAATACTAAGAAAAAAAGTATGCCTCCAAAAAATAACTCCTTTAAAAATTAAATTAAGGACCCCTTCCCTATGCTGGTGGTAGGATTAGGTGGCGCCACCAGCCTGGGTGGTGGATATAGGTGGTAGATGGATTGAGCTACCTATGGAGAAGCAAAGTAATGGTTGTGTTGTAAAGTTCAATGGTAAACATTCCATAATTACTATGGCGGGGAGGTGGTGGTGGTTGTGTCACCCAGAGGGATTAAGACCCTCAGCTTAGGTGTGATCACGGGGTAAAGACCCATATGACTAGGAGATTGTTATACTACCTAAAAAATTGTATTATTTAAAATTTAATTTAAAAATAAGAATTTTACCCTCTTTGTACTTTTCCAACACATACACAATGTGATGACTGATTTGGGTGAGTAGTTTGTAGAATATACCAGTGGATCAAAAATCACAATGAATCATACAACCTATATGAATTGTATGGTATAGTGTACCACTTTTGACAATGGGAGTTTTCTAAAATCTAGAAAAATGGCCAATTTCTTTTACTCCAATCTCTATAGAGTTTTATATTTGATTTGTACATTTTTGGGCCATTTTAACTTAATGGTGATGTTCATTTTATATAAAAAATTACCCAATAAAAGTAACTACAAGAAAACAATCCCAATTTGAGAAAGGGCTTGTAGATTTGAAGCTTTAATACCATGTAAGAGTCACACAACATACTCAACTAACCAAGACCACCTGGAATTTAACCAAAAATAACATTCCACAAAAGAGTAGTAAGGAATACATCACTAGATTATACAATAAAATAGGATACAATAAATACCATAGTTGTCAATAGGGATACATAATGTACGAGACAAACCTTGATTATACAGGCAAGGTGAAACAAAGGACAACACAGGATCATGATAAATATCATAATTACATGACATGAGATACAAAGCAAATAATATAAAAGTTCCCTAAGTAAATTTAACTGAGTGTGAATAGGACGTAGATGATAACTAGTTAGGTAATATATCTCATTCACACCAATAGGAAAAACCCCCATATTGCCACAACTAAAAGAAGAGATCAAGGGAATAGTAGACAAGAAAGTTGGGAAAAGTACTATAAGCTAACAATATCAGTATCTAATGAAATGGAAAGCGGGCCAAAAGAAGACTCGAGATGGATTTCTAGGGCTAAGGTGAACTAACTAGGGTTCCATTTAGTCAATGAAGAGGGACTCACTTTTCAATTTGCTTAGGGTGTTCAATTTGCAAGAGCATCCTTAGTGAAAGTCCATAGCAATCTTGTATCACCAACATTCACTAAGTTTGTTTATTTGCAAATTTGAATAATCGATTAGTGGTATAAGACATCACCACATCTTACTATATTTCACAATTAAGTCTTGTAATTTCAAGAGAACGTTAAAGAGGAGTATTTGGATATTTTTCCATGCTCGAGGACAATTAGATTCATGTAATGATGTATTTGGGTTTGTGAACTTGTATTAGACTACGAACTATCATAGTTGCTAAGTTACTTTTGGTGCTAGAGAATTTGAAGTAAAGAAACAATTAAGAGATACATGGGAAGAATTATTGGGCCCAAGGGAGTGCAAATTTGGCACCACATAAATTGATTTTCATTCAATTTTGTTTGGTTTGAGGAATTAACTCTCATTGACTAACTACACGTTTCAAGGAGTATTGCACTTTGTGTCACCTCATGACCAACATACATCATTAAGGAGGTTGGAGATTGATATATATTGGATTCCATGATGATTAAAATTATGTTAGATGGATATATATGACATTTTAATGAGGTTGGAGGTTCAAGTGTAAAAATTAGAGGGATTGTTTAGGATGGAGTTCGAGGTCAAGGCTATTAGATATAATAATAGTCATTGAGCTATGACCTAACATTATTATAGCATGTTGTGGCCTATTTTGAGAATATAATAATATGAGAAAGAATCTTTTGGAAGTTGGGGTTTTCTCTAGTTGAAGATTTTCCCAGGGTATACCTTGTGTTACTTTATCCTGTGTTTCTTGCTTATGTGTGTTTATTGCTATTGGCTACACAACTATATAATCCTTCATTGGACCCTCCTACCATGAATAAATTAAATTATTAATATAAAGGCTACTAAACTAACGTAAAGAACTAGAATTGCGCCCTTTCACAATAATTTCCAACACACAATAATTGAAGATTATGTCTATCATGTTTATCCTCCCTGATAAGAGTATTGTGTATAGGTATGCCACTAATGATAAAATAAATGTAATCAAAACGAGGCTCATCACCATGATAATAATTGTAAATAAGAAAATCCCAAATCAACAAGTATATCATTATGTGGGGAAAGTGCCTCAATATCATATGCAAGCAAAGGTAAAATATGCGTATCCACAACACTAACATCCTCAAAGAAAGATAAATAAAGAGAGACATGCATGTAGGATAACTCATGGATGTAAATAGAGGTTATCATGATTTATAGGTACATAACATTACATGAGTTGATATATCTAGTTACATCAAATGCATACATGGATGAAGTGGCCAAGTCAATATATCATAGGCTATCGAAGAATTTCATTTAAAAGCATAGAAGCAAGCTTGGTAAGAAATTAGGGTAAGATATCCATGACGAGACAATGTAAGCAATAATATCACGAAGGGTAATGAATCTCATATCATGAAAAATTTTAAAAAATAGAGGTATATTAGATATGAAAACAAATGTAACATGTAAATTATAAGGCTAAAGCAAAGGTGTGTAGGGTGGATAAGATAAATGATATACAAATATGCACCAACCTTGAAATCATGATGTATCAATAAAACATAAAGATGAAAAAGGAAGATGATATCTAAAAATAAGACACAAAGTAGGAAAAATGTAGATTTGAAAATCCCTTTAATGATAATGAGAAACTATGGGAGGAAATCCAGGTCATGTAAGATTTAACAACTTCACCAAAATGTAAAGAAAAATAATATTTTCTTACGTTCAATCTAGGCTAATCCAATCAAATGCATACAAATAAACACACATCAACTCGTATTTAATTAATAAACAATATAGAATAGTCATATACATTTTGAAACATTAAATACAAAATTATAAAAAAGTAAACATGATAATAAAATAACCAACTTTGTGCTTGAATGGGATGCGTTAACAATATGTATGCCTTGGGGTTAGAAATGAAATATGTTAGTATGTAGTTTTCCTTAAGATCATAAAATTCTATCTACACTCCAATGAGGTGAGTATGTGGATCATACTTAGATTTATGAATGTAGAAATGCCCTACACTTGTAGAAATGATTTGGTAGTTTGCACAATTTTGATTCACTCATGCTTCTTGTACTATCTAAAACTAATGATATTTAAATACCTTTAGAAGATTGTTGTTATGCTGCAAGAAAACATGCTAGCTTAGGTTAATACAAAAAAACTTGGAGAATAGATTAAAGACAACATATCTTAGCCATGCAAATGCTTTTAGGATGAATATGTAGATTTGGATTCATTTTAGAGCACCAAATTGAAGCGTTTCCTTCCTTAACGTGGATGATATCCAAATAATGCTCAAAAGATGTGGAGATGTGAATTAAATGTAATTAATTTTCTTTTAAATATAAGTACATAACAAGAAATCGCGCAAACATGTGTTTAGTTGGCCCTTTTTAAAAATTTAGGGTACAAGTTTATGGTTGTGGGGTCTATCACACACCCACATAAATGATTCAAGGCATGGAAAGGATAAAATCAACATGGAAGACATAAATATAGGGATATGTGCATTAATAGGTATAATTAATGCATAATTTGGGTGAATATATTATAATGTGTGTGTACAACTTAAATAAGGCGATAGATAAATGCATGAGAATGTGTATAAGCATATGAGTAAGTAGCATGGAAGAAGGGGCCTGACTTTGCACAAAATTACTTCATTTGTTGATATGTAAATATATTAAGTCATTCTCTCAAAATAAACACAAAGCTAATTAAGAATTTCAAATATACAAGGATCTATTTTATCAAAGAGAATATTAAAATTATTTTTAAAAAGTCTCTACAATGGAGATCTAAAATTTAAACTAGAACTTAAGATTAGTAACTCAATTGATATATTCCTTGATTATACCATCCACCAAGGTTCAAATTTAGTGAAGGTGCAATAAATAGAGGACAAAGCTCGAATTATACTTCAATCCTTTGCTCTAAATCAAAAGAATTTGTATGAATTCATACAACTGAAATTCATACTCCAATAAATTACTAAAACAACCTAAGATTATTATAAAATTTCAAAAAATTTAAAAAATATTGAAGAGAAAGTTAAGATCATAAGATATCCTAGGGTCTTGTAGCTAACAAATATTTTTTCCTCATCCATTATCTTTCTATAACCGGAAGACAGATCAAAGAAGTGGAAAAAGAACGAAACACTAAAGCAAACCCCTAAGCGGGTCCCATTTCCATCGATCCGTTAGAAATTAAACTAAAACCAATCAGCAATCCAGTGGGAAAATCCAATGGCTGGAATACCATCTCGGCATTTGCCTCGGATCACTGGGCGCTTCAGGCAGATCCAACGGCCAAAGATGTCTTGGGATGGCGGAGCATCTCCTATAAAACACACAAGGCGGTTTAATTCAAATAGAAACAGGGCATCTGCGAGTATTTCTGTTGAGGGTTTCGAAGGCCAGCAGTCAATCGAAGAAAGATGTCTGGACGAGGGAAGGGCGGTAAAGGGCTTGGGAAGGGAGGTGCGAAGAGGCACAGGAAGGTCCTGCGCGATAACATTCAGGGTATTACTAAGCCTGCCATCAGACGTTTGGCCAGAAGAGGAGGCGTCAAGCGCATCAGCGGCCTCATCTATGAAGAGACCAGGGGCGTACTGAAGATCTTCTTGGAAAATGTGATAAGGGATGCCGTCACTTACACCGAGCACGCTCGCCGTAAGACTGTCACTGCCATGGACGTCGTCTATGCCCTCAAAAGACAGGGCAGGACTCTCTATGGCTTCGGCGGTTAGCCAGTCTACTCTTAAATACTACTATTTTCTTATCTTTTTTTGGTGTTTCTCAACACCGCTCTAGTTAGCGGAATTGTTTGTCTAAGTGCTTCACTTGAAATTTGTAAGTGTTTCTGTTTGCCTGAATGTGGTAGGCCAAAATGTCCTGGTTTGGTTTGCATTTAAACCTGAAGGTTCGATTAATTATGTGCTTTTTAGTGTTCTTTGAGGCAATTTATATCCTTTTTTTTTTTTTTGTTTTTACAAATAGGAGATGCTTTTTATTCTGTAATAGAAGGTTTTTTTTTCGAATTTTTGAAATTCTTTCAATTATATTATACCAATTTGATTTGAAGGAAGAAATAATAAAACACCATAATAAAGTAAAATAGAGCAGAATGAACTGCTACAGCAAATTAGAATTCAATTCAATTTTATTCCTTGTGTAAAGCAGATTACAAGGGTCTTTATTTATAGAGATCTTTCTTAAGATCGAAAGGCTGTTATGAAAAATAACGGTGTTTCTTCACTGCAGAAATCTACATGTAATAGTAGAAGTCAATCAATGCAGCGAATATATGCAGATAACTACTGGCAAACATCAAATACATTGCAAACAGAATAGAATTAAAGTTAATTCTCTAAGTTTCTCCATCGGCATGCAAAAACGAGAAATTATTGTTTATTCTAACATTTTCCCTTAGTTTCTACCATTGTTTATTTCATCATTTACAATGTCCAAACTTTTTTTTGGCTTGGTAAATATATTTGCATATTGGTTTTGAGATTTGTGGAATTTTAGTTGAATTTCACTGAAAGCATATATCAATTTGTTTGTTTTTTTTTTCTTTTCTTTTTGTGAAAAACATGATTTTTTACAATGTAATTGCTGATTTGTTGTTATAACAGATTGCAATAGATTTGTCAGTTTTTTTAGATTGTTTGGCATGTTGTTGATGTTGCTTACATATTTTGTTTTAGTTGATGAAAGAGTCATTATGGTTTCTTTTTGTGATGCCAATAAGACTACACAGACATATTTGAAATTATTCTTTTTATTGTCAATACTACTTGCAAAATCATTGTCAATGTAACCATTTAAACTAAAATCATTAATTTTGGAATATAGGATTCCATATTTTATTGTTCCTGCTACATATTTCAATATCTTTTTTTCAATTTGTTAAGAATTTTTTTGTGACTCCTTGAATTTTGAGATTAAATTAACTCTATACATGATATTTGGTTGTGTAATTGTAAGATACATTAAACTTCTATTCAATGTTTTGAAAATTGTATTTTAACATTAGGCCTTTTGTTTTGTTTTTTTGGCTAAGTGCTTGTTGCAATTCATGTAGATGTTGGATTACAATTCAACATTCTATTTTTTTTTCAACACATCTTTTGAATGTTTTGATTGACTAATGAAGATTCTTTTATTTGATAGAACATCTTTAATGTCAAGGAAGTATTTCATCAAATTTAAATTTGTCATCTCAAATTATTTTTTTGTTGTTGATTTAAAAGCATCTATAGGTAAACTTAAAATGAAAATGAAATTATTAATGTATAAATATATTATCAAAATTTGACCTTTTTTTATTGATCTTTGTGTACAATAGTGGCTCACTTTTGTTTCTACTAAATCCATTGTTTTGTATGTATGAATCAATTTTACTATACTATGCTTTTAGTACATGTTTGAGGCTATACAAATGCCATTTCCAATTTGTAGACCATGTTTTTGTATTTATGCACTTCATAATTTGGTGGTTGCTTCATATACACTTCTTCTAGAAAACCATAATGTTTCATTGTAATCAATTCCATAATGTTATGTAAGACTTTTTGTTTTGTATTTTTCAATTGTAGCTTTTGCATTAAATTTGGTTTTATAAAATCAAGTGAATCAATTGGCCCTCATGTGATTTCTTTCAATGGAATTCATTTTTTTCATCCATAGTGATAGAAAAAGGGTTGGATTGAATCATTCATTGACTTAATGTTTCGAGTCTCACTAAAGATAACCCTTGGTGTTGCTTCCTCCACCAAATCTATAGGTTCTCAAAACAATTAGTCACCCCTGGTCTTTGTTGCCAACCTTGCTAGCAATGTTCCAAAATGCTTATAAAGCCTAAATCAAGCATTTCTTGGTGCTTCTTTTCTTCTTTGCACTAACTAGCCCTTAATCAACTTAAAGACCAGTTCCACTCCATCTATTTTCAAAACTTGTTTGGCAGGGTGTGTTCAGACTTCTATGGCTTCAAAAAAACATCAGGAAAGGTTTTTGCCTAATCACCATACTCAGGCTTTCCATCACTAGCATAAAGTCACAGTTTTAGGTTTTGGGCAGGGTTACAAGCCTTGGCCCTTTTAGCTATCCACACACAAGGAAGTTGTTTATAATCCCTCTCCCTTTTGAAATTGAACTCAGCTCCCTTCTGACACTCGAAATCTTTTTCCTACCTCCATTAGATTCTTAGGGTTTGAGACCCTTCTCTACCGCACACAAACACAACTCAACATTATTCCATAAATGAGGGTTTAGGCCATTCCTGGTCTGTATTGTTTTCTCCAGTTTTAAATACACTAGTAAATGTTTTGACTTCACTCCTACACCTGCTCCAAGACTTAATGCACTCACCAACCACCTTAACTTGTAACATAAAGAACACCCCTGCCACGCAAAGACAAGTTTTTGCTGTCTTTTCCAAGCCGAGTTTTCTAGCTCGCCTAGGGACAACTTTTCAACAAGGAAACAGGCTTCCATTCACTCCTACAACTAAACTATATACATGCAAGGGGTTTAGCCTTGTTTCCCACACGGCCATGCTTCTTGGCGTAGGCAGAAATAGACTAAACCACCATTATAAAGCAGATTTACCAATCAAAAGAAAATGAGAAAGTAAAGCACAATATATACAAGAACAGAAAGAAACGTTGAAAAAGTTGTTTAAAATGCCACTAATAACGATTCTAAAGGAGTCTTTACATCACCACAAACAAATTAAATGCTCTGGTAAATCATTAAGTTTGCTGTTATGTAGTCAAAGCTAGAAAACAAATTTTTAGCACATGAAGACATTGTTTTCTTTATTATTTCCAGAAAACTGCTCACAACAAAAAAACTCCCCGTCCAAAAAACCTTCTACCACCTCAAAATGGTCGAGAGTTTTCTTTTCCATCACAAGGAAACCGTTAGGTTTTCTGTTTCGAGCTCAAAAGCAAAGAAAAGATGTGTGTTAGAAAACACAGAGTGTTTTGCAAACCTTACCAAAACCTTAGGAAACAACCACACATGGTTTTCTAACTTATTCCAAATTTAAACCTAAGCTCTAAAAAGGTCCCCTTACACATTATCAAAGGTGTTTAAGACCTTACATAACAAAACAAAAAGATAAAAAACCAATACATCAAAAATATGCTTGTATTTTGGTTGGTGCTCCTGCACCACATAGCCTTGTTCCAATGATCTTTAATTGCTTTTTCAAAATACATGAGATCATGAGAGAATAAAACAAAGTTTGAGTATATATCCAAATTGTTTTTTCCATGATTATAGATTTCTTTCAAACTTCTCACTTTCTTACTTCTATATATTTTGACCTTAATAAGGCAAGAGTAAGATTTGATTCATCACTTGTAAATAATGAGTAGGAGGATGTGCATGACTTAACAACATTTTGTGGAGTTTTTGTTGATGTATTTGTTTTTGCTTGTGGATTTGATTGATTACTTTGCATAATTTGTTTTTTAGATTTTTTCTTCATTTTGAGGTATTGGTGCTTTAATTGTGATTGATTTGTTAATGCTTCCATCCCATGTTTTATTTGCCTTAAATTTGACATCTTTGCTAACAATCACTTTCTTTGAAATGGGATTATACAAGTATATGTTTTTGAATGTTCACTATAACCAATGAAAATACATTCTCATTTTTATTATCCAATTTCTTTCTCAATTTAGATGGTATTAGTGAATATGCAACACATCCAAAAATTTTCAAATGAAAAACACTATGCATCTTACCCTTCCATTTTTTTTGTGAGATTTTGTCTTTGACACTTTTTGGACTTTTGTGCAAAATGTATATTGCACAAGCTATTATGTACCCAAAAATCATTAAACAAGTTTTTTGCTTTCAACAAGTTCTTAGCCATTTCCATTATGGTTCTATTTTTTTGGTCCATTACACCATTTTGTTGTGTACCTTATAAATTGTTTTTTGATTCTTAGATTTTTGCAAAAATCTAAAAATTCATTAGAACTATATTTACCACCTCTAATAGATTTGAGTATTTTGATATATTGTCCACTTTGATTTTCCACCATAGACTTGAATTCTTTGAATTTATTGAAGGCTATAGACTTTTGTTTGAGAAAATACACCCAAGTTTGCATTAGTCTACATAAATCACTATGAAATACCCTTGCTCTATAAGAGGTTCTTATAGGAAAATTCTCTCTATGTTGTTTTGCCAAGATGCAACTCTCACATGAATTGGCTAATTGCTTTATAGGAGATAATCTTTTAACCATATGTTTCTTTTGCAACAAACTCAAACCTCCAAAATTTAAATGCCCATATCTCAAATGTAATAGCCAAGATTGGTTTAAACATATAGTTATGAAATTGGCTTTTTCAACTCCTTGAGTGGACATAATTTGAAGGGGGAACATCCGATTTTTGGTCATCTCCACTCTTCAATCAACCCATAATTTGGAAATCTATCCAATATTGTGCAAGCATTATCCATAAAAGATATCATGTAACCCTCTTGTAATAGCTATACACCACTCATAAGAATATTTTTTTTGTAATAATTGTCCACCACTCATAAGATTATTACAAAATAAACATCAAGAATAAATTTTCATTCACCATTTTTTTGTCAAAACATTTATAACTCATTTGAATTGATTAAAGAGATGAAATGTAGTATGCAAGAACAATTTTGGAACACACTAGACTGGCAGTGGAAGTCTAGTGAACTCATACATATCTAAATAGTTTCTATATTACAAGAAGATTTTGGATCATGCAAACTATTTGAGAACTATAATGCAGATTGTTGCTAACATGTAAACTATTTTTAGTGCACATGATTGAAAAATTTATGTTTCTGATAACTATTTATGTCTAGTTAATTGCAAGTTATATACAAGAGAAATTACATGCCAACATTTGTATACTATTGAATTAAAAATGTTTTGGAACTTAAATTTAAGTTGTACCACAATATTCATGAGACCATCCACTTGAAAATACTCTTAAAAAACCTTGACAATATCCAGGAAGCCTCCTTTCATGAGATTGTAGCTTAACAATGCTCACAAATGCTTCCATCTCTCCAAACTACTGGGAGAAGGGAGCATAATATAAGCAAGCCAATAGACCATAAGCTAAGTTTTTTTATTTTTATATATTTAAAGCATATTATAAGGAGATTGTAGTAAAAAATTGCAAGAAAAACTAGCAATTACATGACAATTCAATAAGAAAAACTACAAAAAGATAGAGAAAGTTGTAACTATAGTTGTAGTAAAAGTTGCAAGAAAAACTATGAAACATGAGAGAGAAACATTTGCAGAAAATTTAACATGCTTGAGTAATTTGGGTCAGAAGGACCAACAATGATCACAAACATAGAAATGTAGCCAAAGAAAGACCAAAAAGAGTAGAATAAATCTTGAAAGTAAAATTTTAGGCTTTGTGTTATAACAACTTTCTTTTTGCTGAGTAGTGTTAACTTGGAGTTTGATTTGTTGAATTTGAACATCAATCTTTAAATTTCTTTTAGTAGTTGAGAAAAAAGTGAAGTTAGACAATAAAAAATGCTAAGAGTAAAAGCCTTAGAAATGGAGCTCCTTGATGATCTTTGAGGTTATTAAAGATTGTATTAGGGTTATATTTTCAAGTTTAAAGCATTGTTAAATCGATAATCACCAAAACCTCAATCAACTATCGAGAATAATGAAAACATAAAAATGTAAAACAAAATGAAACAATCTCACTCAATCCTTCATGCATCCATTGAATTATCTCCATAGCTCTTCTCCATTTTTCTACCAAATGATTGATTCCCTCAGATTTGTAACCTGCAATGATAAGTCTATGACTAGACAAAGCAAAATATCGAAGAAAAATATTATCTCAATAGCACAATAACACATAAATTCTAGATTTTCTCAGATGGTTAAAATGAAAGTGAAAGGAATCTTTTATAGATGAATGAAGATCAAATGGACAATCGAGATTGAAAAGGACTAATTGACGGTTGAGATTGGACGTGACAAGTAGGGATAAGGACGAGACTGGAAGAGGAACTAAGAAAATCAATTAGTTCGAAAGGGCAAGTGAATAATTAAACAATGACAACATCATTTAATTATAGAAGAAAAAAAAACTGATTTTTTGAATTAAATAATAATTTAATTCAAAATAAGTGAGGGAAAGTCAATTTCGAAAATCATTTAAATAAATATTCTTTATTTAATTGTGGACAATGAAAGATGAGTGAATAATTAAATCATGGTAGATAGGGTGACAATAATTAAATAAATTAGATTTATTTAATTATAAGGGACATGAACCTTAGTGATGTAATTAAATAATATTTAATTAATTAGAGGCTGAGGTGAAATGATGGAAATATTTAATTAAATAATTAAAATTATTTAATTAATAGGAGAATGATGACATTAGAAAATTAATTTTAAGTGTTTACATTTTCCCCTCTTTGATACAATGCAGTTTATCGCATTGTGTCGAAAAAAATATGCCCCAATGAAAGTAGGATGATGAAGGATGACGAGGAGGTAGTGGTATGCCCCCTTGAGAGGACATGCAGGTTCAAAGAACATGAGTGTGCTCTTGAAATCAATGAGAGGACTGAAAGATAAAGGACAAGAGAAGAGGGGAAAATAAATAAGGATGATGAAGATGTAAAATAAAAGAAATGTTAGAGCGGAAAAGATGAATGTTAACATAGAAGACATGGATGTTAGCATGAAAGACATGGATGTTGAGATAGTGCTAGTTGAGATAATTTGTAGATATATATTTTGCTATGCAAGAATTTTGCATTTAATCATCATTGGGCGGTAAAATATGACAAATGGACAACAAACACCATGATATGACATAGACCAAGGTGTGCAAAGTCATTCATCTGTAAAATAGACAGTTACAGACAAGGAATGTCCTAACTCATACTAAGGGTCATGTTGCCCCAGTTTTTTTGTCAAGACAAACCATATACAACAATCAAATAAAAGATGAGTCATGAGATATCATCGCTCTTCTAAATCCTTCATGGGACATCGTTGAGGTGGCTAGTAACATGACCAAAGTAAATCCAAGAGGTAAGACAAAATAGACCAGCAAGGTCAACAACCAATCAGATTGTTTGCCAATAAGTGTTTGTCAATGCATTAAGTGACGAAGTGAGTGATGGGTTGATTGTTTTGACAAGGCCTGGTTTCAAGAGAAGAAACATGTTGTATAAGACGCCAAGTTTGGTTTCGATCATGCAACTACCTGTATAAGGCAAATGAAAAAGTGTGATAATGACAAGGTCTGGTTTCAGGAAAGACACATCCTGTATAAGACCATTGGTTTTGATTGATTTGAAAAATGGCTGAGTTGACTTGAAGACATGTTGGCTTGCTTGTCTTGTCAATTCAAGATTTTTATTTGAGATTTAGATGATTGTTGTCACGTCTGAGTTGACAGTGTCCGATTTATTTTCACTGACCTGACGAACCCTAAAAGACTAACCAAAGACAACATATATTGAGATATGAACCCTAAAAGACATGGATGTTGAGATAGTGCTAGTTGAGATAATTTGCAAATATATATTTTGCTATGTAAGGATTTTGCATTTAATCATCATTGGGCGGTAAAATATGAAAAATGGACAACAAACACCATGGTATGACATAAACCAAGGTGTGCAAGGTCATCTATCTGTAAAACAAACATTCACAAACAAGAAATATCCTAACTCATACTAAGGGTCATGTTGCCCTAGTTTTTTTGTCAAAACAAATTGTAGACAACAATCAAATAAAAGACAAGTCATGAAATATCATCACTTCTCTAAATCCTTCATGGGACATCCTCGAGGTGGCTAGTAACATGATTGAAGAAAATCCAAGAAATAAGACAAAATAGACCAGCAAGGTCAACAACCAATCAGATTGTTTGCCAGTGCGTTAAGTGACAAAGTGAGTGATGGGTTGATTGTTTTGACAAGGCCTGATTTCAAGAGAAGAAACATGTCGTATAAGACGTCAAGTTTGGTTTCGATCATGCAACTACCTGTATAAGGAAAATAAAATAGTGTGATAATGTCAAGGTTTGGTTTCAGGAAGGACACATCCTGTATAAGACCATTGGTTTTGATTGATTTGAAAAATGGTTGAGTTGACTTGAAGACATGTTGGCTTGCTTGTCTTGTTGATTCAAAATTTTTATTTGAGATTTAGATGATTGTTGTCGCGTCTGAGTTGAAAGTGTCTGATTTATTTTCACTGACTCGATGAACCCTAAAAGACTGACCTAGGGGGCCTCGGGGGATCATCGACAGATGGCCTTGCCTACGTAGCAATGTGCAGAGACCTCGTAGTTCAACATGACCTTTGAATTTGTTTTAATGATGAAGGACCAAATCATTATTTTATTTGACAACACCTAAAAGACCGACCTTATGACTCGGGGGCGCATTGACATATGGCCTTGTCTATGTCCAGTTGCAGAGGTAGCATAGTTCGACAATGCCAAAGACTGACATGACCGACTTTGACTCTGTTTTTGGGATTTTGAAAGGTATTTGAATGTTTTTGGGTTTTTCGCATGTTTTGATTTTTTTGGATGTTGAAGTTTTATGATTATTTTTTTGTTGTTTTGGGAATATTTGATTTTTAATTTTTAATTTTTTGATGTTTTTTCAATGTTTTGACCTCCAATGACAAGTGTAGAATCCAATGAAGCCAGGTATTAGGAAATTGCCCCAGTCGGGTATAAGACTAACCAATAGGGATGGGATGGGACATGGGTTTATGGACGGTAGATGAAGGAGAAAGGATGCAAGACATCAACCGCTTGGAAGTCAGGATAAAGATAACAAGGCCGAATGCTGATGTCAAATGGGAGATTATGGAAGGTGAAGGCATTATTTTGGATTAGGGTGGAAGATCAGATAGAGTGATAATAGACGATAGAGCAAAGACTGACTACTCATGACACCTGTTTGCCAGGTTTTCACCATGGTACTTATCCAAACTGCCACTGACATGGTTTTCACTATTCGATGATTTTTTTCTCTTTACTATTTTTTTGTTTTTTATGATTTATGATTTTTTTTTGGTGTCACCAAGACACCTATTTGTTAGGTTTTCATCAAGGTAACGATTTTTTTCAAGTATTTTTTCTCATTTTTTTTGTATTTTTCAAGACTTTCTCATTTTTTCAGGTCTTTTTCTCATTTTTTTGTACTTTTTTAGGACTTTTTCGACAAGAGCTCTCTGAAGCTAGGTATAAAACTTGTGCAAGTGCAAGCTGTTGATGGGCTCGAAAAAAGGTTCCCTTTTGGGCGTGGACAATTGATAAGCGCTAGAACCAAAAGATGTTATGACATATGAACCCAACTAGTTGGGCTCAAATTTGTCGGGTTTCTCATGTTCTGCTTAATTTTTTGGATTTTGCATCAACACTAAGTCTCAAATGTTGAAATGTCTGACCAAAACCCTTTTGTTGTAACTATGACAAGGACGATTCTGATATGCTTGTAGATGAGTCAAGGCCTTTTATCTATGTTGATTGAGCAACTCTAATTCATGCAGTCAGGATATATGGTACTCCTCATCATCAATGGGCCCTTTCATGGAAACCTGTAGAGAGGGGACTTTGACCTCTATAGGAAGGATAACTTCTATACCAAAGACTAGGGTGAATGAAGTGGCACCAATGGGTGTGCGAATGCTTGTGCGATATGCCCATAGGGAAAGGTTAAGCTAAATGTGTCAGTCATGACCAACGTCATTGACAATATTTTTAATAATTTTGATTATGGTCTTATTGGACACCTTAGCTTGTCCATTACCTTGTGGGTAATAGGGCATGGAAAAGCAGTGCTGGATGTGGAATTTCTCACATAACTCACGAACATCCTGATTTTTGAAGGGACGACTGTTGTTAGTGATGATGGATTGTGGGACACCATACCAGCATATGATGTAATTGAGGATGAACTTGGAGATTTGTTTACCGGTTATGTATGTTAGGGGAATGGCTTCAATCCATTTCATGAAATATTTAATTGTAGTGATAAGATGTAGCTCCTGTGTAGGTGCGTGGATGAGGTCGCTGTGTATCTAGCACTGTCAATGTTTCTTCATAAAGTGATAGGCATCTTGTTCCATTGTCGGCCAATAATATCCCAGTCGCATGATCTTTTTAGCTACAACCGTCCCACTAGAATGGGCTCCACATATACCTTTGTGTACTTTGTGTAAAATAGTTTGTGCTTTGTTAGTGTCAAGACATCTAAGTAAGGTATTTTCTAGGCCATGTCTATATAAGGTATCACCGATGATGGCATAGCGAGCAACTTTGCGAAAGGAATTGCGTTGGTTACTGGATAGGTCAGGGGGTAATGTCTGGGAATGTGGATAGTCATAAATGTTTTTGTACCATGGGGAATCAGGACCAACAAGTTCACACACCATTTCAGATTCAGGGACGTTGAAGGCAGGGACCAACAATTGTTCTACTAAGAACTTGTACTATGACATATTGTTGGGAATGTCCAAGATAGATCCAATGGTGGCCATGACATCAATTGCTTTGTTATGAATCCGTGGGATTTGGAAAAAGGTAATATCTACAAAATATAGTTTAAAACTATCGACCATTGTTTTGTATGGGGTCAATTTCTCGTCTTTAATGTCATAGTCATCGTTGACTTGTCAGATGACCAATTGGGAATCACCAAAGATTTGCAGACTTGTAATTTTCCATTTTATGGCCATGCGCAATCCTGTGAGTAAGGCCTCATATTCTGCAATGTTGTTTGCATATAGGAAGGCTATTATGAATGATTTGGGGATAGTATCACCTTGAGGGGTGATGAATAGTATTCTTGCACCTGATCCGTGACTAGTGTATGAGCCATCAAAGTATAACATCCATGTTGCACTAGTGTCTAGTGCAAATATTGATTCATGTGGGAAATTAGAAATCAAAGGGTGATCAACTTTTGTGGGTGCATCAACAAGTTGGTCTACAATAACTTGTCCTTTTATTGCTCTTCGTTCCACATATTGTATGTCATACTCATTGAGTATCATGACCCACTTAGTGAACCGCCTGTCAATGTTGCCTTGCTGAATAGGTATTTGAGAGGATCTATCTTAGCCACTAGTCTTGTATGATGATTTACCATGTAATGTCTTAGTTTCTGAGTAGCAAAAACCACGACAAGACACACATGCTCAATATGAATATAGTTGAGTTCATACCCAACCAGTGTGCGGATAATGTAATAGATTTCCCATTCTTTCTCATCATGATCATTTTGTGCAAGTAATGCCCCCAGTGTGGAACTGGTAGCTAATATATAAAGGATTAGGGGCTTACCATCTATTGGTGGCATCAAAACATGAGGTGTCAAGAGCTACTCTTGTCTGTCCATATAAAACGAAATCCCTTGCATAACAAATACTAAAAACGCTGACATTTATCTACAAGTTGTGCAATGAAGCGTCTGATGGACTGAAGTTAGCCTTGCAATGTTCTAAGTTGACTGATTCTCGTTGGGGGAGGCATATCTAATATAGCTTTTACTTTTGTCGGGTCTAGTTCGATGCCTCTACGAGAAACTATGTATCCTAAGAGCTTTCTCGATGAGATCATGAAATACGGTGGTCATAGCTCTTTGATAGGTTGCACCTGCATTTTTAAGTTGGAAGGGCATGACATTCCAACAGTATGTACCCCATGGGCAAGTGAATGCAGTTTTATGCTGATCTTCAGGAGCGATATGGATCTGATTATACCCCAAGAAGCCATCCATGAGGGACAACATCTCGTAGCCTGCCGTTAAATCTACTATAATGTCTATATTAAGAAGTGGGAAGTCATCCTTCGGGCATGCTTTGTTCAAGTCACGAAAATCTATACACATGCAGATTTTTCCATTCAGTTTGTTCACTGATACAAGTTTTGAGATCTAGTTTGCATAGTCAATAGGTCTTATGAAACCAACATCCAATAATTTCTTGAGTTCAACTTTGACCAGTAGAGCTATCTGAGGATGCATTTTTCTAAGATTTTGTTTGACAGGCTTTGCATTTGGAAGCAATGGTAAATGATGCAGGACCAATGTGGGGTCCAACCCAAGCATATCAACATAAGACCATGCAAAATTGACTTGACGTTCTGTGAAAAAGATTTGAAATCCTGGTTTTTCTTTTTCTGTCAGGGATGCTACAAAGAGAACAATCTTAGGATTCTCTATTGTACTTATGTTGAATTTCATTACTTCTTTGATCAACATCAAGGATCTCTCTTGATTAACAGGGAGAAAGTCCAACCCTCCATCCTTGGGTGCCTCAGAGAGGTTTTCACCCTTGGATACGTCCTTTATTTTTTTACTTTTTCTTGGTCAGAAGGCACCTTGCGGTTTTCACCTAAAGATTGTTTATCTTTTATTTTATTTTTGTCATTTTTGCGACTAGAGGGTGGGACAGTCTTACTGAAATATATCACACCATCAAGATCTATAGTGAAACTGGTCTTATGGTCCCCAGGTGGTATGCCTTCTCGCAGTCCCATGAATTCAGCGATGGCTTCATCGTTTTCAACTATGTCTAAGGTGGGTGGATCTTGTTGGTCCCAGTCGATCAATTGTGGGTAAACGAGGGGAATGCCATCATCGATGTTGTTTAAGGACAAAGAAGCAATAGATACAGTAAAGACAGATGTATTATCGAGGTCCCAAAAGGAATCAACGTGGATATTAATATCCATGAGGTTGGTAAAGGATGGATGGGGTGTATCATATTCATGAAAGACATAGTCGAGTTCATAGTCACTAGTGGTACAAGAATCCCACTCATATTCATTAGAGTTGGTGTTAGTATAATAAATGTCGGTAGGATTTTCAGATGTCTCAAAAGACGTCTTTTGAAGCACTTACATCCTTATTTGAAAGCACCTTAGTACTTGAAGCACTAATCGTAATTGGTACAAACCCTAGCCCTAAGTTCTTTGGCTGTTTAAGAGGCATCAAGGGTTCTCTCATTCCATTTTTTTATGTATGCCAAGTCCACTGATTCCATCATAACCCTTTTGTTTCATGAGCTGAAAGCCTTTACCATCTTGTTCTGTTAGTAGTGGCTGCAAATATTCCTCATCTTTGTAAATCCAATCTGAAATATCATCAATGTCTTCTTTGTTTAACTCTCCCTAGTTTGTGAAGGTGGTGGTGGGAGGAACTTCAATGACAACTTTAGGTTCCATCTTGTAGATGGGCTTGCCATAGGACTTTGGAGACTTTGGTAACTTAGTGATGCAATAGGAACTGTTCAAATGATATTCCCCACACCCCTTGTCCTGGATCTGAATCTTGGGATCGACGGATGGAATGGTGGACATGGAGGATTTAGTCAGAGTTGATGGATCAACATAATTGGATGGAGTGGACACTGTAGCTTCACAATTTATAGGCACTTGGTGTTCAGGGACCCCCCTCAAATTGGTGCAATATTGAAAGGGGTCAAGATCGCCAATGATTGTGATTTCAGTGCCATTTTAGGGAAACTTCAGACATTGATGGTATGTGGATGGAACAACTTTCATGGCATGAATCCATGGCCGACCGAGCATTAGGTTGTATGGTAGTTCAAGATCCAGGACTTGGAATGTGGTGTCTAGTACTGTCGGTCCAACTTTGATAGGTAGTATGATAATGCCATCAAAAGAATGTTCTTTGTCATCATAGGATTTGATGACAATGCTCTTAGTGGTGTCTACACATGTTTCAGAGAGGCCCAATGCCTTTGCAAGTTTTAAAGTATAAATGTTCAATTTAGCTCCGCCATCTACTAGGACTTGTCTGGCCTTCTTTTTGTGGATGAAGACCTCAAGGTTTAATGGGTCGTTATAACTTGAATTGGATGTAGAGTAATCTTTGTTAGAAAAAGAGACATGGTGGGAGTTGGTGAAATATCTAACCATGGCTTCAAATCGGTTGACATCCAGGTTGGTAGGGACAAAGGTTTCTTTCAGAGCCTTATTGAGGACAACTTTGTGTTCAGGTGATATGTGCAACAACTCAAGGATGGAAATATGTGTGGGTGTCTTGCCCAATTGGTCAACAAGGTTGTATTGGGCTTTGAATTGTGGCTGCTTTGGAGGAGGACCAAATATGGTAATCTTTTCCTTGCGGGTAGTAACGACGCATTCATGTTGCTTCTTAATGGTGATCGTGTTAACATGATCATCAACAACTCAGAGGTGGTTAATAATTTTGTAGTCAAAAGAGGCATTGGTATAATTGGCATGGTTGTTTGTCTTTTGACCCGAACTGGAGGGTTTTCTGGAACCATGGTCTTGTAATGGATTCTTGAAAATCATATGGTCTTTATTGGAAGTTTGTTGTTGTCCCTTGACCTTTATGGTACCGTTTTCAATTAGGTCTTGAATCATGTTTTTCAACTGACGACATGAGGAGGTCTTATGCCCTTTGATGCAGTGGTAGTCACAAAAGGCATTGTCATCCCACCAAGAGGGTTTGAATTGTCTTGGGTCGTATGGTTTGGGCTTAGGACAAATTCAATTGGTTCTGGTAAAGGAGTGTATTGTCTCCGTGGGTATTGCCTTGGTTGTCTTGGGGGTCCCCATTCTTGATTATTTTGTATCACGTTAGCTGTTTGGTTGGGGACATATGATGTGTTATTGTTCATGTTGGGTGCTTTGAGAGTCAATGTGGGACCTTTTCTATTCACAGCTTTGGCGTCTACGACTCCATCATTTGTCACATTCTTATTATAGGACCAAAACTTGTTTTTATCATTTGACGTCCCTTGGGCATTTTGTGTTTTGGTGTAAAATTTAATTTCCCCTTTAGCAATAAGGGTTTTCTCAAGGATGACCCCTTTTTCAACAAGGTTAGCGAATGTGGAACAACAATGGGTGCATACTTTAAGTTTGTGTTCAAGTTTTTCACGAACATAATAATTTTCTATTTTTTAGGAATTTCAACAGGACAACGACTAGCTAAACTTCTCCATCTCTAGAAGAATGTTATGAAAGCTTCACCCTCTTCTTGTTTAGTTTGACATAGGGTAGCAATAGTGATGCCATTTTCGATATTGAAAGCAAAGTGGGTGATAAATTTTTCAACAAGTTCGTCCCATGATCGTATGCCTATCGATAGGTGGGTGAACTAGTCTAAAGCATGTCCTGTGAGACTTCTAGGAAATAGTCTCATTAAGTATGTTTGTTCCGAAGCAATTCCAATCAAGGTCGTATGAAATTCCCTCACATGCTCAATGGGGTTTCCTCTTCCTTTATATTTAGGTAAAGTTGGCATGACATAATTTGGAGGAAGAGGAGGCATGTATAATGTCCTATCAAATGGGTAAGGACATAACTCTTGGGTAGAGTATGTCTTCTTGTTTGACAGAATCATGGTTTCTACTTGCTTTTGCAAGGCCAACATTTGATTGGCTAGGACATCATATGGTGTGAGGGTTGTGCCTACGACGTTTACGAATACATTTTGGTAAGGTCCTAAACTCGTGTTTTGTGATCCAACGTTTGCATGGGATGGTATGTTGGTGTTGACGTGAGGTATGGATGTTTGAATTGTGTTTGGAATTTGGATTTGTGGTGTGAATGTTTGAGTTGGAATTGGAATTTGTATTTGAGGGATGTGTGTGGTATGAGCTAGAATTTATGAGGTGTTGATATTGGATTGCATTTGGAGAGGATTAGAAGTCTGACTATTGACTTGGAAGGAACCTTGTGTATTTACTTGCTGGGGAACCTTTATGCTAGGACCTTGTGGCACAATGGTGTTTGTGTTAGTTCCATGAATATAA